>OX465116.1:9475776-9710776 GCA_949987565.1 Luidia sarsii
TGTTTGATTGATTGATTGATTTGTTTGATCTTGATATGAGTGATTGATTGATATTTATTTGATTGGTATTGATATGATTGATTGATTGATATTGATTTGATTGGTATTGATATGATTGATTTGTTTGATATTGATTTGATTAATATGACTTTGATTGTTTTATATCATTGATTTGGTTTATATTGTTGATCTGGTTTTATTGATATGATTGATTCGAGTGATTTACTGAATTTGATTTTTTTTCGTGTATTTGGTTGATTCATTCATATCATTTCTCTAATTGACCGGATTGATTTGATCAATTTCATTTACTCAACCAAATTAATTCATTCAGTATAATGATTTCATCAATTGAATCAATTTTATTTGGTCAGATTCAATGTCATGTTGGGCAATGCAGTTTTATTCTTTTTAGTGATTTGTGTAAGATTTCTGATTTGATTTTGTATTGCTTTGATTTTCAGAGGCATTCACTCATTTCCGATAGTCCGGGAGCTAGAGATGCCATTGAATGCACTCCGAGGCATCAAGGTGGAGATAGACAACTTCCCAAACTTAGAGGTGAGTGAAGAAACTACCCAAATCTCATACCCACTACAAAAACATAGCATGAATCTAGATCATTAGTGTGCTTGACTATTGTTCACAATGGTAACTGCAGAAATTAAGTATCACATTTATCACAGGTTCATTGGGAGTTGAAGACCCTTGTTGAATTCAGGCCAGTAGATAGAAAATTCCGTGTAGTTGAGTATCCTGTAGACCCTTGTAGAATTAGCCGAGTAGATTACAGGATGCAGTGTGGTCCAGATCCAGTATTCCATTGTAAATGGAGAATGTAGTATGTCAACTAACCTTTTGTCTTGTAGACCCTTTCAAAATGCAGCCGGGTAGATTAGAGAGTATAGTCAAACATTTCTTTGTCCTATTGTCCTAGGTGCTGGACCTGTCCTATAACAACCTCTCCAAGGAGGATATCCTGTGTCTGGGCACCCTTCCCAAACTCAAGGTCCTCTACCTCACCGGCAACCAGCTCCGCTCCTTGCCCGTGGAGATGGCCAAACCATACAAGATGGAGTTGAAGTAAGTTTAGTTTCAGCATCAACTACTGCCTATAATGGGGGAAGGTTTGCGGTGACACCATGAAGCACATCTCTTTTGAGACGGAGTGTGGCTCTGAAGAGGCTAGCCACACTCCATCTAAAAATAGATGTATTACAGTGGAACGTCGCTATAACGAACATCCCGGAATCCATGAAAATTGTTCCGTATAGCAGTTGCCGCCACATATTTACACAGAAATCGGGAGCCAAAGGCCATGTTCATTTTAGCCCAATATAGCAATGCGTTATAGCAATGTTCCACTGTACATGGTGTGACCGCAAACCTTCCACTTTGAACATCCACTATGTAAACCTTCAAATCTTATCTATTACCTATTTATTGAACAACTCACATACAATGCCTTAGGAATCCAGCCTCTGGCAAAGAATCTCAAAAGTTAGAGGGCCTGATGTTTCGATCCTAGCAGGACCTTTCTCAAAGGCCCTTTTCTCTTTGCCTTATAGGAAGGTCCTGCTAGGATTGAAACGTCAGGCCCTCTAACTTTTGAGATTTATGTATTGCAGGTCATCTTAGTCAGTGAGCAGTTTGTTGTTTGTACTTACTTCATTTTGGCAAAGAAGAGTGTTAGCCTGAGTAAAGCTCTGTGCTTAGGGCTGCTCTCTTGGAAATGCCTTCATGTCTCTCACCTTGCTTCATGCGTCATCAGTAGAGAGTGGTTGAGGTCCTCACAGGTCCAGTGCTAAGGGCTGCCCTCAGCAGTAGTTTGTTCTGTGCTAACTCCAAATTACTGTTGATGTCAGCCCCTCAGCCTTGGACTAAGCACATCGCTGGAAGACTCTCCAGGATGGCTCCACTTCTCCCAAGATGTAACTTTTAAATCAAAACATGAGGTGTTAGATTTTTTTTAAATGCAGTCAGGTGGTTAGAGTCTACATCTGCAGGTTGCTGGTTCAAATACCTGTCGAACCCAAAAGCTGGGAAAACTCTCTCCATCCACCCAGCATCAAATGGGTGTCTGGCTCTCCTTGAGAGCAGGGGGGAAGGTTGGAAGGCGGCGAGGAAAGGAACTGGCCACCCTACCTCATCATACCATGTCAATGTGCTTCTCGAATAAGGCACCTCCCCTATACTAGTATGGGACAGCCGTTTCTTTTTCTTTACCTTGCATGAATATCTAACCCTGTTTTATTTCAAAATTAGGAAGGCCTGCCGTTTCGATCCCAATAGGACCTTTCTCATGTCTGTAAGAAAGGTCCTGCTAGGATCAAAATGTCAGGCCCTCCTAATTCTTGATTTTCACATTTGGGTCATTTTATTTTTCAAGCAGTCGGCAACATGTTTGCATGTTCATGATTTATCCGTTGATTGATTCATTATTGTCATTTGTTTTTAACCTGATCAGGGAGGATGAGGAGACATCGGTGCCTCGCTTTGGCAGCTTGGAGCTCCTGTCCCTGGACGACAACCACCTGACGGATCTGGCCACCTTTGCCAGCCTGGCCGGCCTGCCCCGCCTCCGACGCCTCCACCTGGACAAGAACGACATCTCCTCCGTGCCCCACCTGAGGGCGCTCTCCGGCAGCCACGTGGCCGTCGGGGCCAAGGACCGGCCAGCCTCGGCCAGCTCCACCTCAGGCCGCAAGAGATCCGGCCGCCGATCCTCCGCCTCGTCGAGGAAGAGCAGCCGTGCAAGCACGGCGCCTCACCGAGAGGCATCAGCTGAACCAGGTACGCCTCAAATGATGCCTCACAGAGAGGCATCAGTTGCAAAGCAAACCTCTTCAAACCCTCATGATTGCATGAGCAAGTGGTAGGAAGGATAAATAGGTTTGCGGAGACACCATGTAAATTCTCTTTTGTGAGTAAGTGTGGTTCTGAAAAGAACCGGGGAACTCGTCGTTTCAAACAGTGTACTCTGCTCGTCTTCAGGAGACTGGTAGGACTGGTAGGAAGGATGGATAAAACATCCAACCTCTTGGTAACTAAGCCACTGACCCCCTAAAGCAGGTTTCAATGGTTACGGCTTTGTTTTATAGATGAGTCAAGCTAGCTAGCGGCTGCACACAGTTCTCATAGAGTCGTGTGTTATTTTCATTCAAAGCCAAAAGGCTTTGTCCAAATCCATTGGCTACGGCTTCATTTTACAGATGAGTCAATGGAAGCTGCTATCTAGCAGCTGCAGATAGTTCTCATAGTCATGTGTTTTTTTCAACCAGAGCCAAAAGGCCAATTTTTAAATGCTTTTTTTTTTTCATGTATAAAGTCCGTGAACATTTTGTAATCGCTTCATTCTCATTTTTTTGTTTTGTTTTTTTCTCTCCAGATGTTAAAGACTCGCCCAAACCGCCTGAGTCCACGAGAGAGGCCAATGAGGTGCCCTTGAAGCTGACTCTTGACGATGACATACCCACACTGGAGCTTCCACCTCCATTCCCAGAGCTGGAGCACCTAAGCTTGGCATTTAACAAGGTAGGCTGTCATCTGTCGAAGATGCACAGGGCCTGGCCTTTCAATCCCGGCAGGGCCTTTCTATAAAGATCAAGCCCTTGAATCTTTGGACATTTGGAAAGCTGGTAGACAGACCAGGGTGATATCAAAGGGAAGGGCAAGCTGTAGGGAAGGGATCAAAGGAGGAAAGCCGGTAGACAGACCAGGGTGATATCAAATGGAAGCGCAAGCTGTAGGGAAGGGATCAAAGGAGGAAAGCTGGTAGACAGACCAGGGTGAGATCAAATGGAAGGGCAAGCAGTCGGGAAGGGATCAAAGGAGGAAAGCTGGTAGACAGAACAGGGTGAGATCAAATAGAAGGGCAAGCAGTAGGGAAGGGATCAGATGAGGAAAGCTGGTAGACAGACCAGGGTGAGATCAAAGGGAAGGGCAAGCAGTCGGGAAGGGATCAAAGGAGGAAAGCTGGAAGACAGACCAGGGTGAGATCAAATAGAAGGGCAAGCAGTAGGGAAGGGATCAGATGAGGAAAGCTGATAAACAGACCAGGGTGAGATCAAATAGAAGGGCAAGCAGTAGGAAAGGGATCAGATGAGGAAAGCTGATAGACAGACCAATGTGAGATCTGTGTGGTTCTGAAAAAGAAACGTTTCCACTGACTGGTTCGTCTTAGAGCCACCCTCCTTCTCAGAGACACTGGTGTACCCTCCAGCAAGTTTCAACTCATACAAAGCCTTCAATATCACGCCATTCTTTTGGCCTCCAGATAGCAGAGGAAGAGTCACTTCTTGCCGTGGCAGCCTGGCCCATGCTGAGGGAGCTTGTCATCCACGACAACCCCCTGACCAAGAACAGCAGCGGAGACCCGCCGTTGCTCCGTCGCTACCTGACCGACCGCCTGGGTGTGGTCATGGTGAGGAAGAAGCCGGAGGCCAAGCCCAAGCCCACCATCCAGGTCCCTACCAAGCCACACCGCAAGGTGAGACCTCTGCCCATGCGGACTGGGTGCCTTTCCTATCATGTATCAGGGCTGCACCCTCAAGCTGGCACTTGTCCATTGGGGAGTGATGGTCAGTCGGTTGGGTAGTTAGTTGAATGAGATTTGAAGGTTTGCATGGTGAGAATATCAGGATAAATAGGTTTGCGGAGACACCATGTAAATTCTCTTTTGTAAGTAAGTGTGGTTCTGTGAGTTGGTTGGTTGGTTTGGTTGTTAGTTGGTGGGTTGGTTGGGTTGATGGTTTTTATTGCCTTTTGTTTTTCCTTTTGTTTTTACTAGTTCCATTAATTGGTTTTAGTGATGGCTCTATTTTTTTTTTATGTTTGTTTTTGATGTTATGTATTTTATGTATCCTCCCAAGATTGATTGAGCAATTCTTTTCATTGGTCGAAGTTGGTCTAAGTCTGTCTGCCTGTTTGTCTTGTTTTTCTTGTCTGTCTTTTCTGTCTCTGTTTGTTTGATTGATTGATTGTTTATTTGTTTGATTGATTGTTTGATTGATTGATTTATTAATTGATTGATTGATTTATTAATTGATTGATTGATTGTTTGATTGTTTGATTGTCCATCCTCCCAACACTGATGGATTGATCCCATTGATTGGTTTCAGTGATGGTTGTTTGTTTGTTTGCTTGTTTTATTTTTATTGCTCTTTGTTTATCCTCCCAAGATTGATTGTTTGTTCCCATTCATTGGTTTCAGTGATGGTTGTTTGTCTGTCTGTCTGTTTTTATTGCGTTTTGTTTATCCTCCCAACAAGATTGTTTGTTCCCATTCATTGGTTTCAGTGATGGTTGTTTGTCTGTTTTATTTTTATTGCGTTTTGTTTATCCTGCCAAGATTGTTTGTTTGTTCTCATTAATTGATTTCAGTGATGGTTGTTTGTCTGTTTTTATTGCGTTTTGTTTATCCTCCCAAGATTGATTGTTTGTTCCCATTCATTGGTTTCAGTGATGGTTGTTTGTCTGTCTGTCTGTTTTTATTGCGTTTTGTTTATCCTCCCAACAAGATTGTTTGTTCCCATTCATTGGTTTCAGTGATGGTTGTTTGTCTGTTTTATTTTTATTGCGTTTTGTTTATCCTGCCAAGATTGTTTGTTTGTTCTCATTAATTGATTTCAGTGATGGTTGTTTGTCTGTTTTTATTGCGTTTTGTTTATCCTCCCAAGATTGATTGTTTGTTCCCATTCATTGGTTTCAGTGATGGTTGTTTGTCTGTCTGTTTTATTTTTATTGCTTTTTGTTTATCCTGCCAAGATTGTTTGTTTGTTCTCATTCATTGATTTCAGTGATGGTTGTTTGTTTGTCTGTTTTTTTATTGCTTTTTGTTTATCCTGCCAAGATTGATTGTTTGTTCCCATTCATTGGTTTCAGTGATGGTTGTTTGTTTGTCTGTTTGTTTGTATTGCTTTTTGTTTATCCTGCCAAGATTGTTTGTTCTCATTCATTGATTTCAGTGATGGTTGTTTGTCTGTTTTTATTGCGTTTTGTTTATCCTGCCAAGATTGATTGTTTGTTCCCATTCTTTGGTTTCAGTGATGGTTGTTTGTCTGTCTGTTTTATTTTTATTGCTTTTTGTGTATCCTGCCAAGATTGTTTGTTTGTTCTCATTCATTGATTTCAGTGATGGTTGTTTGTTTGTCTGTTTTATTTTTATTGCTTTTTGTTTATCCTGCCAAGATTGATTGTGTGTTCTCATTCATTGATTTCAGTGATGGTTGTTTGTTTGTCTGTTTGTTTGTATTGCTTTTTGTTTATCCTGCCAAGATTGTTTGTTCTCATTCATTGATTTCAGTGATGGTTGTTTGTCTGTTTTTATTGCGTTTTGTTTATCCTCCCAAGATTGATTGTTTGTTCCCATTCTTTGGTTTCAGTGATGGTTGTTTGTCTGTCTGTTTGATTTTTATTGCTTTTTGTTTATCCTGCCAAGATTGATTGTGTGTTCTCATTCATTGATTTCAGTGATGGTTGTTTGTTTGTCTGTTTTTTATTGCTTTTTGTTTATCCTGCCAAGGTTGATTGTTTGTTCCCATTCTTTGGTTTCAGTGATGGTTGTTTGTCTGTCTGTTTTATTTTTATTGCTTTTTGTGTATCCTGCCAAGATTGTTTGTTTGTTCTCATTCATTGATTTCAGTGATGGTTGTTTGTCTGTCTGTTTTATTTTTATTGCTTTTTGTTTATCCTGCCAAGATTGTTTGTTTGTTCTCATTCATTGATTTCAGTGATGGTTGTTTGTTTGTCTGTTTTTTTATTGCTTTTTGTTTATCCTGCCAAGATTGATTGTTTGTTCCCATTCATTGGTTTCAGTGATGGTTGTTTGTTTGTCTGTTTGTTTGTATTGCTTTTTGTTTATCCTGCCAAGATTGATTGTTCCCATTGATTGGTTTCAGTGATGGTTGTTTGTTTGTTAGTGTGCTTGTTTGTTTAATTGCTTGTACTGTTTTTATTGCTTTTTGTTTATCCTGCCATGATTGATTCAATGGTCGTGTTAATTTGTTGTAGTTAATTATATAAAAAATAAATTGCAAACTGCTTACTGACTAAAATGACAAAAATGCAAATCTCAAAATGTGGGCCTGACGTTTCGATCCCAGCAGGACCTTTCTCAAAGGCAAAGAAAGGTCCTGCTAGGATCAAAACGTCAAGCCCACTAAATTTTGGCATTTGTTTCTGTGATTGTTTGTCCTTCCTCGAAAGTTGCTGAAGTGCTTCTATCCATAGGCTTCAGTGATAATTAGCTTTTCCGCCGCATAGCGGAAAAGCTATTGTTCTTTTTCTGATTTTTTTTTTTTTTTTTTCTGGTCGGAAAATATGCACGTGCGTTTTGGGTTAGGAATGGAGGTTACGGGTTCGAATCCCGTTGATGTCAATTTTTTTTTTCATCAATTTTTTGATGAACCAGATGCGGAAAAGCGTTATGTTCTGTTTGCCAACAGACATAAATCTCTAGTTATTATTGATTTTCTGTTTGTTGGTTTGTTCATCTTAGGTTAATGAAGTGGTTGTGTCCATTGGTTTCATTGTTAGTTATTTGTGTATTTGTTTGTTTATCGTTCATGCTAGGTCGCTGAAGTGGTTCCACCTATTCCCAAGAAGCCCCTGCAGTTGATGCTGGAGTCATCGCCAACCCTCAAGGCCCTTCCCCCATCCTCCTCCTCCCCACACCGACACCAGCCCACCCCTCCTCCCGCAGTGGACCCTGCCCAGTCCGGCCCACTCCCACCCATCCCACCCACCCCCGAGCAGAGGCCCGGGACCGATCCACTGCCCAACCGGGGGAGTCGAGACTCCCGAGGGGAGGGCGAGACGCTTACTCGGACCAAGTCTTGGACGGCGGATAGCTTCGAGGCAAAGGTTGAGACGCCAACCGCGTCTGCAACGAAAGTCGAACAGGCCGATGAACCGGTCTTTCTCACACAGGTAAAGGCCAGTGTGTGATTGATTCAGTACTTAACTCCCAGCATGGTTGTCTCAGCATGGTTGTCTCAGCATGGTTGTCCCACCATGGTTGTCCCAGCATAGTTGTCCCAGCATGGTTGTCCCAACATGGTTGTCCCAGCATGGTTGTCCCAGCATGGTTGTCCCAACATTGTTGATCCTGGTTCATGTCCCACTAGGAACATACTGCTGGATTTGCAAACGTGGTTCACACCCGGATCTCTTTCAAGCAACCTAAGCCCCAGTCCCCTAGCAGACAGACTATGTTGCGTGATTCACCACAAGCTGTTGCCATTTTTCTTCAGGTTGATGATCAGACGGAGGAGGTAGACAGCCGTCCAGTCCCTCCACAGGAGATGACCACTCACTCAGTCCGGCCGGCAAGGCCACAGAGAGTGGACAGTGCAGCCTATTCCATTGCTGTGCCAGACAAGTTCAAAGGCTACGAGATATTCTATGACACACCTAGTGACTCTGAGGAGGAACCTATCGTTAAAGGTCAGTTCTAACTCCTTTTCACCTTCAATTATGTCTCCTTAGGTCCACATATCTGTATCAACGTAGCTCAATGTGTCTGTATCACCTTAGTTCAGTTATACCTCTTTAACCTTAATTTTGCTTAAGCGAAAAACTCACCATTCATCAGATCAGTTTGCCATCCAGAACCTCACTTTTATTTGATGCTTAGTAAAGAACAGTGAAATGCAAGTCAGAAGGAATTAAGATTGCATGCTAGTGTGGTTTGTAATCCTGTTTACACAAGGTAGACTTAAAAAAAAATTGGGCCCTGGTCTCATCTGCTTTCCTCGTCCTCATTCTCTGTCCCCAGATATCCAAGGCAACCTGCGCTCATTACGGCTGGCCCTCAAGCAGCAGACGCTGTACCAGAACCAGGTGGACCTGGGCAAACTCCAGAAGCCCTTCGAGCCTTACAAGCAGGTGAGTCAGAGATGATGGCCAGAGTACACACTACCCGAAACATTGAGTTACCGGCTCTTTTCGGAGCCACACTCCTTCTCGAAATAGAAGCGCTACATGGTGCCACTGCAAACCTTCCACTTAGTCAAAGACAGGGCTCCTACTGCTTGAGGCTGATGTAGAAAAAAACGCTAATGCTTCCAGGATCTTGACTACAGCAATGTGCAAGAATTTTACAAACTGCTTACCGGTACTTCAATGAGGGTTTACCCTGCTCAACGTGATAAGCACTGAGTGCTCAGTGCTTTGCCCGATGCCTGATGAATAAAGTATCAGGCAGCTTGGGCAGGATTCGAACCCGCGACTCCCGCTTTCTAGTGCAGACGTCTTAGCAGGGCAAACACCCATTGAATTAGGTTCTCGACGCAAACATCACGTTATAGCTATGAAACTGCTTACTGACTAAAACATCCCAAATGCAATTATCAAATATTAGGATGGCCTGATGTTTCAATCTTCATACATAAATAGTGCAAACTGATCAAACTGATCAATGAACAAAATGCAAATTTTCAAAAATTATTGAGAGCCTTAGGTGTTGATCCTAGCCGGATCTTTGAAAACTCCCCAGGGGTCTGACATTCCTCTGATTTTTTTGGTTATTAGCAACACCGGGAGTAGTTGAGCCATTCCACTTCAATCATCACCTTGTATTAAAGTCATGCATATTTATTATGGATTTATCTGATGATTTGTTTTCTTCCAGAGCAAGTTTCAACCGCGTCCACCGCACAAGAACAAGGCGGAGAGACTGGAGGACATCCTGGAGGGCATGAAGACCCGTCTGGTGACGGAAGAAGCCAACCTGGGCAAGCTCCTGGAAGACAGGAGGAGCCTCAAGAAGGACTACCCTGAGGTCCTGGAGCTCCTACAAGAGGTAGGCCTCAAGCAACCCCTGATCCTTCCCTCTCTTCCACCTCTCGCCTCTCTTCCCCCTCTTTCCTCTCTTCCCCCCTCTTTCCTCTCTTCCCTCTTCCCTGCAAAAGTCAGGATTCATCGGACCAGTTTGCCATCCAGAACCTCACTTTTTAAGTCAGAAGGAAATCAGATTGCATGCTAGTGTGGTTTGTAATCCTGTTTACACGAGGAAGACTTTGAAATAGTGTCTTTGACTCAATTTCATAGAGCCGCTTATGCATAAAAATCTACTATAAAGCAGGAAAAGTCTTCCTTGTGCAAACAGGATTGCAAACCAACCTGTGATTTGATGCCAATAGCTTTGGACTTAATCACACTCTTCTTTACTTGCCACAAAACAACAGTGTCAATTGCTTTTAAATTGTATTCCACTCTTCCCTACTCAGCACGCAACAATAGTGTCACCTGCTTTGGACTTATATCACACTCTTCTTTACTTGCCATGAAACAATAGTGACGTTTGGGTTAGCAGGGTGAACCTATGAAACTTGGAATTTTGGCACTTAAGCCTCTTTGAAATTGGGCCCAGGGGTTGGTTTCACCAAACTCATCGTAACTTGCAATTAATCGCACGGCGTTGAGCAATGCACAGAAACCATACGGTCCAACACAACTTACGATGGGTTATCCATCGTAAGTTGAGTTATGATTCATCCTAAGGCTTTGTGAAATCCACCCCTGGTCTCATCTGCTTTTCTCGTCCTCCTCCTTGAACCGCAGATCCAGCAGAAGTACAGCTCCGTCCGTGCCAGCTCCATGCATGACAGCGAGAGGCAGGAGGCAGCTGTGGCAGACACCCTGAAGGCCATGCAGAGCCTCAGCGACCAGCTGGGCCGTTCACGCTCCTCCCACGAGGGCGCCAGACCCAAGTCCGGCAGCCGCACTCGCGTCAAGCCAGTCGGCAGTCACCGTGGCCTTGCCAAGTCGTGATGCTCTCCCCCCCCCATACACCAGGACTCTGATAACCCACAATTTAATTTTCTGATTGGTTTTGATTTTCCTCCTCGAATGCAGTGAATTATAAGGCGTGTTTGATAAGTTTCCCTGGGTAGACCTGGGTTGCCCCCAAGTGACCCTGCTCTCACGCTGGGTCGGGCCGTGTCCAAAACGGGCTTCCAGAGCTGCGGCTATTGTCTTCACATCTCCGTGTATTTCCAATGGGGGGGGGAGACCTAGACTTACCTCTAGACGCCCGTTTCAGACATGGCCCTCAGTAAGGGGGTAATGACGTCAGAGTGACCTAAATTAGCTGACTGGGATAGGCCCGGGGAAGCTTATCGAATGTGCCTACAATTTGAAGAAATGAAAGCTTAGGTTTATGCTTGGGCTTCGTTCATATTTATCTTACCTGTATTGATATCACAGGCATCTAAAAAACAAGGGTTTGGGCCGAGTTTCTTGGTGAATAATCTGTGCTTATCAATCCAACAAACCTTCAAATTTGGCAACAAACCACGACCTGGATTCTCAGACGAAGACTATGCCTGAGTCCAAGCCTGATCCCTGGATTCGTAGAGGGCCTATACCCTGAACTTACTGTATGTGCACACATTCAGAATTAAAGTGATATACAAAAATGTTGCAAACTGCTTACTGACTAAAATTACCAAAATGCAAATCTTAAAATTTAGTGGGCCTGACGTTTCGATCCTAGCAGGACCTTTCTCAAAGGCTAAAAAATTTGTACAAAACGAATTACCAACAAATTTATCCGTGCCTTTAAGCAAATTTGCCATGTCCACTCCAATTCATTGGGATTGTTTAAAACCTGCACCCCCTCCCCAACCCCAGAGAAGCACCCGACTTTATTCAGTCTCTTTCCTCTGTGACTGTACTGCTTAAAATTGCAGAGGTCATTGTCTTGTGCTTCATTGGTACTTGAATGTGTACACATGCAGCAGAATTGGGCTATACACACGTGTATTTGTGAACTTGAGTAAAATCTGTCGGTGCTGAGATTGACGATAATTACCAAGAAACTTCCGTAACCTGTTTTCCATGTACAGTTTCTTCTGCTTTTTTAAACTCCGAGAGACAAATCTGTCACTGCCGAGATTGGAGATTATTCCCCATTACCAAGAACCTTCCATACCTGTTTTCCAGTTAGTTTCTTCTGTTTTGTGAGTTTCACCTCATTTTTTCAACATTTTCAAATGTTTTCTAACCAGAAAGTGTATATTTGTGTACATATAGAAAAAGATGTATCTAATTCCTAATTTATTTTTTCAGAAATTGAAGTTGAAGTTTTGTTCTTCTACTTGTCATGGTATCTATGAATAAAGAAAGGACCACCTTTGAATACACTCTGATTGCAACAGCCGATTTAATTATGTTTATGATTAATGGACATTGAATTTAACATTTTATATTGCAAAGTAATTACCATCCGAAGGACCTCTCTGACCTATTGGGAAATTTGACACAATTTCTGTGAGACAAACTTTTTCCCTGTTAGGAAATCGGACGCAATTTCTTCAGAAATGTGTTCTATAGGTCCCTAAGAGTCTCCTCAGCTATTTTGGAGCAAATCCGAATACATAAATTTTGGGTCAAAAATTGCCAATATTGATAACAAGGCTATAGTCTTGCCAAAACCAGATTTTCCGACCCTGTGAGACAAAGTTTTTCCCTGTTGGGAAATTTGGAGCAATTTCTTCAGAAATGTGTTCTATGGGTCCCTACGAGTCTCCTCAGCTATTTTGGAGCCAATCCGAAGACATAAATTTTGGGTCAAAAAAGGCCAATTTTGATAACAAGGCTATAGTCTTGCCAAAACCAGATTTTCTGACCCTGTGAGACAAACTTTTTCCCTGTTGGGAAATTTGACGCAATTTTTCAGAAATGTGTTCTAGGGGTCCCTACGAGTCTCCTCAGCTATTTTGGAGCCACTCCGAAGACATAAATTTTTGGTCAAAAAAGGCCAATTTTGATAACAAGGCTATAGTCTTGCCAAAACCAGATTTTCCGACCCTGTGAGACAAACTTTTTCCCTGTTGGGAAATTTGACGCAATTTCTTCAGAAATGTGTTCTATGGGTCCCTACGAGTCTCCTCAGCTATTTTGGAGCAAATCCAAATACATAAATTTTGGGTCAAAAAGGCCAATATTGATAACAAGGCTATAGTCTTGCCAAAACCAGATTTTCCGACCCTGTGAGACAAAGTTTTTCCCTGTTGGGAAATTAGATGCAATTTCTGCAGAAATGTGTTCTATGGGTCCCTACGAGTCTCCTCAGCTATTTTGGAGCCAATCCGAAGACATAAATTTTGGGTCAAAAAAGGCCAATTTTGATAACAAGGCTATAGTCTTGCCAAAACCAGATTTTCCTACCCTGTGAGACAAACTTTTTCCCTGGCTGGAAATTTGACGCAATTTCTTCAGAAATGTGTTCTATGGGTCACTACGAGTCTCCTCAGCGATTTTGGAGCCAATCCGAAGACATAAATTTTGGGTCAAAAAAGGCCAATTTTGATAACAAGGCTATAGTCTTGCCAAAACCAGATTTTCCGACCCTGTGAGACAAACTTTTTCCCTGTTGGGAAATTTGACACAATTTCTTCAGAAATGTGCTCTATGGGTCCCTACGAGTCTCCTCAGCCATTTTGGAGCAAATCCGAATACCGGTACATAAATTTTGGGTCAAAAAAGGCCAATATTGATAACAAGGCTATAGTCTTGCCAAAACCAGATTTTCCGACCCTGTGAGACAAACTTTTTCCCTGTTGGGAAATTTGATGCAATTTCTTCAGAAATGTGCTCTATGGGTCCCTACGAGTCTCCTCAGCTATTTTGGAGCAAATCCGAATACACAAATTTTGGGTAAAAAAAGGCCAATTTTGATAACAAGGTATAGTCTTGCCAAAACCAGATTTTCCAACCCTGTGAGACAAAGTTTTTCCCTGGCAGGAAATTTGACGCAATTACTTCAGAAATGTGTTCTATGGGTCACTACGAGTCTCCTCAGCGATTTTGGAGCCAATCCGAAGACATAAATTTTGGGTCAAAAAAGGCCAATTTTGATAACAAGGCTATAGTCTTGCCAAAACCAGATTTTCTGACCCTGTGAGACAAACTTTTTCCATGGCAGGAAATTTGATGCAATTTCTTCAGAAATGTATTCTATGGGTCCCTACGAGTCTCCTCAGCTATTTTGGAGCAAATCCAAACACATGAATTTTGGGTCAAAAAAGGCCAATTTTGACAACAAGGCTATAGTCTTGCCAAAACCAGATTTTCCGACCCTGTGAGACAAACTTTTTCCCTGTTGGGAAATTTGATGCAATTTCTTCAGAAATGTGCTCTATGGGTCCCTACGAGTCTCCTCAGCTATTTTGGAGCAAATCCGAATACACAAATTTTGGGTAAAAAAAGGCCAATTTTGATAACAAGGCTATAGTCTTGCCAAAACCAGATTTTCCAACCCTGTGAGACAAACTTTTTCCCTGTTGGGAAATTTGACGCAATTTCTTCAGAAATGTGTTCTATGGGTCCCTACGAGTCTCCTCAGCTATTTTGGAGCAAATCCAAATACATAAATTTTGGGTCAAAAAGGCCAATATTGATAACAAGGCTATAATTATAGTCTTGCCAAAACCAGATTTTCCTACCCTGTGAGACAAACTTTTTCCCTGGCTGGAAATTTGACGCAATTTCTTCAGAAATGTGTTCTATGGGTCACTACGAGTCTCCTCAGCGATTTTGGAGCCAATCCGAAGACATAAATTTTGGGTCAAAAAAGGCCAATTTTGATAACAAGGCTATAGTCTTGCCAAAACCAGATTTTCCGACCCTGTGAGACAAACTTTTTCCCTGTTGGGAAATTTGACGCAATTTCTTCAGAAATGTGCTCTATGGGTCCCTACGAGTCTCCTCAGCCATTTTGGAGCAAATCCGAATACCGGTACATAAATTTTGGGTCAAAAAAGGCCAATATTGATAACAAGGCTATAGTCTTGCCAAAACCAGATTTTCCGACCCTGTGAGACAAACTTTTTCCCTGTTGGGAAATTTGATGCAATTTCTTCAGAAATGTGCTCTATGGGTCCCTACGAGTCTCCTCAGCTATTTTGGAGCAAATCCGAATACACAAATTTTGGGTAAAAAAAGGCCAATTTTGATAACAAGGTATAGTCTTGCCAAAACCAGATTTTCCAACCCTGTGAGACAAAGTTTTTCCCTGGCAGGAAATTTGACGCAATTTCTTCAGAAATGTGTTCTATGGGTCACTACGAGTCTCCTCAGCGATTTTGGAGCCAATCCGAAGACTAAAATTTTGGGTCAAAAAAGGCCAATATTGATAACAAGGCTATAGTCTTGCCAAAACCAGATTTTCCGACCCTGTGAGACAAACTTTTTCCCTGTTGGGAAATTTGATGCAATTTCTTCAGAAATGTGCTCTATGGGTCCCTACGAGTCTCCTCAGCTATTTTGGAGCAAATCCGAATACACAAATTTTGGGTAAAAAAAGGCCAATTTTGATAACAAGGCTATAGTCTTGCCAAAACCAGATTTTCCAACCCTGTGAGACAAAGTTTTTCCCTGGCAGGAAATTTGACGCAATTTCTTCAGAAATGTGCTCTATGGGTCACTACGAGTCTCCTCAGCGATTTTGGAGCCAATCCGAAGACATAAATTTTGGGTAAAAAAAGGCCAATTTTGATAACAAGGCTATAGTCTTGCCAAAACCAGATTTTCCGACCCTGTGAGACAAAGTTTTTCCCTGGCAGGAAATTTGATGCAATTTCTTCAGAAATGTATTCTATGGGTCCCTACGAGTCTCCTCAGCTATTTTGGAGCAAATCCAAACACATGAATTTTGGGTCAAAAAAGGCCAATTTTGATAACAAGGCTATAGTCTTGCCAAAACCAGATTTTCCGACCCTGTGAGACAAACTTTTTCCCTGGCAGGAAATTTGACGCAATTTCTTCAGAAATGTGCTCTATGGGTCACTACGAGTCTCCTCAGCGATTTTGGAGCCAATCCGAAGACATAAATTTTGGGTCAAAAAAGGCCAATATTGATAACAAGGCTATAGTCTTGCCAAAACCAGATTTTCCGACCCTGTGAGACAAACTTTTTCCCTGTTGGGAAATTTGACGCAATTTCTTCAGAAATGTGTTCTATGGGTCCCTACGAGTCTCCTCAGCTATTTTGGAGCAAATCCAAATACATAAATTTTGGGTCAAAAAGGCCAATAGTGATAACAAGGCTATAGTCTTGCCAAAACCAGATTTTCCGACCCTGTGAGACAAACTTTTTCCCTGTTGGGAAATTTGACGCAATTTCTTCAGAAATGTGTTCTATGGGTCCCTACGAGTCTCCTCAGCTATTTTGGAGCAAATCCAAATACATAAATTTTGGGTCAAAAAGGCCAATATTGATAACAAGGCTATTTATTATAGTCTTGCCAAAACCAGATTTTCCGACCCTGTGAGACAAAGTTTTTCCCTGTTGGGAAATTAGATGCAATTTCTTCAGAAATGTGTTCTATGGGTCACTACGAGTCTCCTCAGCGATTTTGGAGCCAATCCGAAGACATAAATTTTGGGTCAAAAAAGGCCAATTTTGATAACAAGGCTATAGTCTTGCCAAAACCAGATTTTCCGACCCTGTGAGACAAACTTTTTCCCTGTTGGGAAATTTGATGCAATTTCTTCAGAAATGTGCTCTATGGGTCCCTACGAGTCTCCTCAGCTATTTTGGAGCAAATCCGAATACACAAATTTTGGGTAAAAAAAGGCCAATTTTGATAACAAGGGGTATAGTCTTGCCAAAACCAGATTTTCCAACCCTGTGAGACAAAGTTTTTCCCTGGCAGGAAATTTGACGCAATTTCTTCAGAAATGTGCTCTATGGGTCACTACGAGTCTCCTCAGCGATTTTGGAGCCAATCCGAAGACTTAAATTTTGGGTCAAAAAAGGCCAATATTGATAACAAGGCTATAGTCTTGCCAAAACCAGATTTTCCGACCCTGTGAGACAAACTTTTTCCCTGTTGGGAAATTTGACGCAATTTCTTCAGAAATGTGTTCTATGGGTCCCTACGAGTCTCCTCAGCTATTTTGGAGCAAATCCAAATACATAAATTTTGGGTCAAAAAGGCCAATAGTGATAACAAGGCTATAGTCTTGCCAAAACCAGATTTTCCGACCCTGTGAGACAAACTTTTTCCCTGTTGGGAAATTTGACGCAATTTCTTCAGAAATGTGTTCTATGGGTCCCTACGAGTCTCCTCAGCCATTTTGGAGCCAATCCGAAGACATAAATTTTGGGTCAAAAAGGCCAATTTTGATAACAAGGCTATATATATATAGTCTTGCCAAAACCAGATTTTCCGACCCTGTGAGACAAAGTTTTTCCCTGTTGGGAAATTAGATGCAATTTCTTCAGAAATGTGTTCTATGGGTCCCTACGAGTCTCCTCAGCTATTTTGGAGCCAATCCGAAGACATAAATTTTGGGTCAAAAAAGGCCAATTTTGATAACAAGGCTATAGTCTTGCCAAAACCAGATTTTCCTACCCTGTGAGACAAACTTTTTCCCTGGCTGGAAATTTGACGCAATTTCTTCAGAAATGTGTTCTATGGGTCACTACGAGTCTCCTCAGCGATTTTGGAGCCAATCCGAAGACATAAATTTTGGGTCAAAAAAGGCCAATTTTGATAACAAGGCTATAGTCTTGCCAAAACCAGATTTTCCGACCCTGTGAGACAAACTTTTTCCCTGTTGGGAAATTTGACGCAATTTCTTCAGAAATGTGCTCTATGGGTCCCTACGAGTCTCCTCAGCCATTTTGGAGCAAATCCGAATACCGGTACATAAATTTTGGGTCAAAAAAGGCCAATATTGATAACAAGGCTATAGTCTTGCCAAAACCAGATTTTCCGACCCTGTGAGACAAACTTTTTCCCTGTTGGGAAATTTGATGCAATTTCTTCAGAAATGTGCTCTATGGGTCCCTACGAGTCTCCTCAGCTATTTTGGAGCAAATCCGAATACCGGTACATAAATTTTGGGTCAAAAAAGGCCAATATTGATAACAAGGCTATAGTCTTGCCAAAACCAGATTTTCCGACCCTGTGAGACAAACTTTTTCCCTGTTGGGAAATTTGATGCAATTTCTTCAGAAATGTGCTCTATGGGTCCCTACGAGTCTCCTCAGCTATTTTGGAGCAAATCCGAATACACAAATTTTGGGTAAAAAAAGGCCAATTTTGATAACAAGGTATAGTCTTGCCAAAACCAGATTTTCCAACCCTGTGAGACAAAGTTTTTCCCTGGCAGGAAATTTGACGCAATTTCTTCAGAAATGTGTTCTATGGGTCACTACGAGTCTCCTCAGCGATTTTGGAGCCAATCCGAAGACTTAAATTTTGGGTCAAAAAAGGCCAATATTGATAACAAGGCTATAGTCTTGCCAAAACCAGATTTTCCGACCCTGTGAGACAAAGTTTTTCCCTGGCAGGAAATTTGATGCAATTTCTTCAGAAATGTATTCTATGGGTCCCTACGAGTCTCCTCAGCTATTTTGGAGCAAATCCAAACACATAAATTTTGGGTCAAAAAGGCCAATATTGATAACAAGGCTATAGTCTTGCCAAAACCAGATTTTCCGACCCTGTGAGACAAACTTTTTCCCTGTTGGGAAATTTGATGCAATTTCTTCAGAAATGTATTCTATGGGTCCCTACGAGTCTCCTCAGCTATTTTGGAGCAAATCCAAACACATAAATTTTGGGTCAAAAAGGCCAATATTGATAACAAGGCTATAGTCTTGCCAAAACCAGATTTTCCGACCCTGTGAGACAAACTTTTTCCCTGGCAGGAAATTTGACGCAATTTCTTCAGAAATGTGCTCTATGGGTCACTACGAGTCTCCTCAGCGATTTTGGAGCCAATCCGAAGACATAAATTTTGGGTCAAAAAAGGCCAATTTTGATAACAAGGCTATAGTCTTGCCAAAACCAGTTTTTCCGACCCTGTGAGACAAACTTTTTCCCTGTTGGGAAATTTGACGCAATTTCTTCAGAAATGTGCTCTATGGGTCCCTACGAGTCTCCTCAGCCATTTTGGAGCAAATCCGAATACCGGTACATAAATTTTGGGTCACTAAAAAAGGCCAATATTGATAACAAGGCTATAGTCTTGCCAAAACCAGATTTTCTGACCCTGTGGGACAAACTTTTTCCCTGGCAGGAAATTTGATGCAATTTCTTCAGAAATGTATTCTATGGGTCCCTACGAGTCTCCTCAGCTATTTTGGAGCAAATCCAAACACATGAATTTTGGGTCAAAAAAAGGCCAATTTTGACAACAAGGCTATAGTCTTGCCAAAACCAGATTTTCCGACCCTGTGAGACAAACTTTTTCCCTGTTGGGAAATTTGATGCAATTTCTTCAGAAATGTGCTCTATGGGTCCCTACGAGTCTCCTCAGCTATTTTGGAGCAAATCCGAATACACAAATTTTGGGTAAAAAAAGGCCAATTTTGATAACAAGGCTATAGTCTTGCCAAAACCAGATTTTCCGACCCTGTGAGACAAACTTTTTCCCTGGCAGGAAATTTGACGCAATTTCTTCAGAAATGTGATCTATGGGTCACTACGAGTCTCCTCAGCGATTTTGGAGCCAATCCGAAGACATAAATTTTGGGTCAAAAAAGGCCAATTTTGATAACAAGGCTATAGTCTTGCCAAAACCAGATTTTCCGACCCTGTGAGACAAACTTTTTCCCTGTTGGGAAATTTGACGCAATTTCTTCAGAAATGTGTTCTATGGGTCACTACGAGTCTCCTCAGCGATTTTGGAGCCAATCCGAAGACATAAATTTTGGGTCAAAAAAGGCCAATTTTGATAACAAGGCTATAGTCTTGCCAAAACCAGATTTTCCGACCCTGTGAGACAAACTTTTTCCCTGTTGGGAAATTTGACGCAATTTCTTCAGAAATGTGCTCTATGGGTCCCTACGAGTCTCCTCAGCCATTTTGGAGCAAATCCGAATACCGGTACATAAATTTTGGGTCAAAAAAGGCCAATATTGATAACAAGGCTATAGTCTTGCCAAAACCAGATTTTCCGACCCTGTGAGACAAACTTTTTCCCTGTTGGGAAATTTGATGCAATTTCTTCAGAAATGTGCTCTATGGGTCCCTACGAGTCTCCTCAGCTATTTTGGAGCAAATCCGAATACCGGTACATAAATTTTGGGTCAAAAAAGGCCAATATTGATAACAAGGGGTATAGTCTTGCCAAAACCAGATTTTCCGACCCTGTGAGACAAACTTTTTCCCTGTTGGGAAATTTGATGCAATTTCTTCAGAAATGTGCTCTATGGGTCCCTACGAGTCTCCTCAGCTATTTTGGAGCAAATCCGAATACACAAATTTTGGGTAAAAAAAGGCCAATTTTGATAACAAGGCTATAGTCTTGCCAAAACCAGATTTTCCGACCCTGTGAGACAAAGTTTTTCCCTGGCAGGAAATTTGATGCAATTTCTTCAGAAATGTATTCTATGGGTCCCTACGAGTCTCCTCAGCTATTTTGGAGCAAATCCAAACACATAAATTTTGGGTCAAAAAGGCCAATATTGATAACATATAGTCTTGCCAAAACCAGATTTTCCGACCCTGTGAGACAAACTTTTTCCCTGGCAGGAAATTTGACGCAATTTCTTCAGAAATGTGCTCTATGGGTCACTACGAGTCTCCTCAGCGATTTTGGAGCCAATCCGAAGACATAAATTTTGGGTCAAAAAAGGCCAATTTTGATAACAAGGCTATAGTCTTGCCAAAACCAGATTTTCCGACCCTGTGAGACAAACTTTTTCCCTGTTGGGAAATTTGACGCAATTTCTTCAGAAATGTGCTCTATGGGTCCCTACGAGTCTCCTCAGCCATTTTGGAGCAAATCCGAATACCGGTACATAAATTTTGGGTCACTAAAAAAGGCCAATATTGATAACAAGGCTATAGTCTTGCTAAAACCAGATTTTCTGACCCTGTGAGACAAACTTTTTCCCTGGCAGGAAATTTGATGCAATTTCTTCAGAAATGTATTCTATGGGTCCCTACGAGTCTCCTCAGCTATTTTGGAGCAAATCCAAACACATGAATTTTGGGTCAAAAAAGGCCAATTTTGACAACAAGGCTATAGTCTTGCCAAAACCAGATTTTCCGACCCTGTGAGACAAACTTTTTCCCTGTTGGGAAATTTGATGCAATTTCTTCAGAAATGTGCTCTATGGGTCCCTACGAGTCTCCTCAGCTATTTTGGAGCAAATCCGAATACACAAATTTTGGGTAAAAAAAGGCCAATTTTGATAACAAGGCTATAGTCTTGCCAAAACCAGATTTTCCGACCCTGTGAGACAAACTTTTTCCCTGGCAGGAAATTTGACGCAATTTCTTCAGAAATGTGCTCTATGGGTCACTACGAGTCTCCTCAGCGATTTTGGAGCCAATCCGAAGACATAAATTTTGGGTCAAAAAAGGCCAATATTGATAACAAGGCTATAGTCTTGCCAAAACCAGATTTTCCGACCCTGTGAGACAAACTTTTTCCCTGTTGGGAAATTTGATGCAATTTCTTCAGAAATGTGCTCTATGGGTCCCTACGAGTCTCCTCAGCTATTTTGGAGCAAATCCGAATACACAAATTTTGGGTAAAAAAAGGCCAATTTTGATAACAAGGCTATAGTCTTGCCAAAACCAGATTTTCCGACCCTGTGAGACAAACTTTTTCCCTGGCAGGAAATTTGACGCAATTTCTTCAGAAATGTGCTCTATGGGTCACTACGAGTCTCCTCAGCGATTTTGGAGCCAATCCGAAGACATAAATTTTGGGTCAAAAAAGGCCAATTTTGATAACAAGGCTATAGTCTTGCCAAAACCAGATTTTCCGACCCTGTGAGACAAACTTTTTCCCTGGCAGGAAATTTGATGCAATTTCTTCAGAAATGTGTTCTATGGGTCACTACGAGTCTCCTCAGCGATTTTGGAGCCAATCCGAAGACATAAATTTTGGGTCAAAAAGGCCAATATTGATAACAAGGCTATACAGTCTTGCCAAAACCAGATTTTCCTACCCTGTGAGACAAACTTTTTCCCTGGCTGGAAATTTGACGCAATTTCTTCAGAAATGTGTTCTATGGGTCACTACGAGTCTCCTCAGCGATTTTGGAGCCAATCCGAAGACATAAATTTTGGGTCAAAAAAGGCCAATTTTGATAACAAGGCTATAGTCTTGCCAAAACCAGATTTTCCGACCCTGTGAGACAAACTTTTTCCCTGTTGGGAAATTTGACGCAATTTCTTCAGAAATGTGCTCTATGGGTCCCTACGAGTCTCCTCAGCCATTTTGGAGCAAATCCGAATACCGGTACATAAATTTTGGGTCAAAAAAGGCCAATATTGATAACAAGGCTATATAGTCTTGCCAAAACCAGATTTTCCGACCCTGTGAGACAAACTTTTTCCCTGTTGGGAAATTTGATGCAATTTCTTCAGAAATGTGCTCTATGGGTCCCTACGAGTCTCCTCAGCTATTTTGGAGCAAATCCGAATACACAAATTTTGGGTAAAAAAAGGCCAATTTTGATAACAAGGTATAGTCTTGCCAAAACCAGATTTTCCAACCCTGTGAGACAAAGTTTTTCCCTGGCAGGAAATTTGACGCAATTTCTTCAGAAATGTGTTCTATGGGTCACTACGAGTCTCCTCAGCGATTTTGGAGCCAATCCGAAGACTTAAATTTTGGGTCAAAAAAGGCCAATATTGATAACAAGGCTATAGTCTTGCCAAAACCAGATTTTCCGACCCTGTGAGACAAAGTTTTTCCCTGGCAGGAAATTTGATGCAATTTCTTCAGAAATGTATTCTATGGGTCCCTACGAGTCTCCTCAGCTATTTTGGAGCAAATCCAAACACATAAATTTTGGGTCAAAAAGGCCAATATTGATAACAAGGCTATAGTCTTGCCAAAACCAGATTTTCCGACCCTGTGAGACAAACTTTTTCCCTGGCAGGAAATTTGACGCAATTTCTTCAGAAATGTGCTCTATGGGTCACTACGAGTCTCCTCAGCGATTTTGGAGCCAATCCGAAGACATAAATTTTGGGTCAAAAAAGGCCAATTTTGATAACAAGGCTATAGTCTTGCCAAAACCAGATTTTCCGACCCTGTGAGACAAACTTTTTCCCTGTTGGGAAATTTGACGCAATTTCTTCAGAAATGTGCTCTATGGGTCCCTACGAGTCTCCTCAGCCATTTTGGAGCAAATCCGAATACCGGTACATAAATTTTGGGTCACTAAAAAAGGCCAATATTGATAACAAGGCTATAGTCTTGCTAAAACCAGATTTTCTGACCCTGTGAGACAAACTTTTTCCCTGGCAGGAAATTTGATGCAATTTCTTCAGAAATGTATTCTATGGGTCCCTACGAGTCTCCTCAGCTATTTTGGAGCAAATCCAAACACATGAATTTTGGGTCAAAAAAGGCCAATTTTGACAACAAGGCTATAGTCTTGCCAAAACCAGATTTTCCGACCCTGTGAGACAAACTTTTTCCCTGTTGGGAAATTTGATGCAATTTCTTCAGAAATGTGCTCTATGGGTCCCTACGAGTCTCCTCAGCTATTTTGGAGCAAATCCGAATACACAAATTTTGGGTAAAAAAAGGCCAATTTTGATAACAAGGCTATAGTCTTGCCAAAACCAGATTTTCCGACCCTGTGAGACAAAGTTTTTCCCTGGCAGGAAATTTGATGCAATTTCTTCAGAAATGTATTCTATGGGTCCCTACGAGTCTCCTCAGCTATTTTGGAGCAAATCCAAACACATGAATTTTGGGTCAAAAAAGGCCAATTTTGACAACAAGGCTATAGTCTTGCCAAAACCAGATTTTCCGACCCTGTGAGACAAACTTTTTCCCTGGCAGGAAATTTGACGCAATTTCTTCAGAAATGTGCTCTATGGGTCACTACGAGTCTCCTCAGCGATTTTGGAGCCAATCCGAAGACATAAATTTTGGGTCAAAAAAGGCCAATATTGATAACAAGGCTATAGTCTTGCCAAAACCAGATTTTCCGACCCTGTGAGACAAACTTTTTCCCTGTTGGGAAATTTGATGCAATTTCTTCAGAAATGTGCTCTATGGGTCCCTACGAGTCTCCTCAGCTATTTTGGAGCAAATCCGAATACACAAATTTTGGGTAAAAAAAGGCCAATTTTGATAACAAGGCTATAGTCTTGCCAAAACCAGATTTTCCGACCCTGTGAGACAAACTTTTTCCCTGGCAGGAAATTTGACGCAATTTCTTCAGAAATGTGCTCTATGGGTCACTACGAGTCTCCTCAGCGATTTTGGAGCCAATCCGAAGACATAAATTTTGGGTCAAAAAGGCCAATATTGATAACAAGGCTATACAGTCTTGCCAAAACCAGATTTTCCTACCCTGTGAGACAAACTTTTTCCCTGGCTGGAAATTTGACGCAATTTCTTCAGAAATGTGTTCTATGGGTCACTACGAGTCTCCTCAGCGATTTTGGAGCCAATCCGAAGACATAAATTTTGGGTCAAAAAAGGCCAATTTTGATAACAAGGCTATAGTCTTGCCAAAACCAGATTTTCCGACCCTGTGAGACAAACTTTTTCCCTGTTGGGAAATTTGACGCAATTTCTTCAGAAATGTGCTCTATGGGTCCCTACGAGTCTCCTCAGCCATTTTGGAGCAAATCCGAATACCGGTACATAAATTTTGGGTCAAAAAAGGCCAATATTGATAACAAGGCTATATAGTCTTGCCAAAACCAGATTTTCCGACCCTGTGAGACAAACTTTTTCCCTGTTGGGAAATTTGATGCAATTTCTTCAGAAATGTGCTCTATGGGTCCCTACGAGTCTCCTCAGCTATTTTGGAGCAAATCCGAATACACAAATTTTGGGTAAAAAAAGGCCAATTTTGATAACAAGGTATAGTCTTGCCAAAACCAGATTTTCCAACCCTGTGAGACAAAGTTTTTCCCTGGCAGGAAATTTGACGCAATTTCTTCAGAAATGTGTTCTATGGGTCACTACGAGTCTCCTCAGCGATTTTGGAGCCAATCCGAAGACTTAAATTTTGGGTCAAAAAAGGCCAATATTGATAACAAGGCTATAGTCTTGCCAAAACCAGATTTTCCGACCCTGTGAGACAAAGTTTTTCCCTGGCAGGAAATTTGATGCAATTTCTTCAGAAATGTATTCTATGGGTCCCTACGAGTCTCCTCAGCTATTTTGGAGCAAATCCAAACACATAAATTTTGGGTCAAAAAGGCCAATATTGATAACAAGGCTATAGTCTTGCCAAAACCAGATTTTCCGACCCTGTGAGACAAACTTTTTCCCTGGCAGGAAATTTGACGCAATTTCTTCAGAAATGTGCTCTATGGGTCACTACGAGTCTCCTCAGCGATTTTGGAGCCAATCCGAAGACATAAATTTTGGGTCAAAAAAGGCCAATTTTGATAACAAGGCTATAGTCTTGCCAAAACCAGTTTTTCCGACCCTGTGAGACAAACTTTTTCCCTGTTGGGAAATTTGACGCAATTTCTTCAGAAATGTGCTCTATGGGTCCCTACGAGTCTCCTCAGCCATTTTGGAGCAAATCCGAATACCGGTACATAAATTTTGGGTCACTAAAAAAGGCCAATATTGATAACAAGGCTATAGTCTTGCCAAAACCAGATTTTCTGACCCTGTGGGACAAACTTTTTCCCTGGCAGGAAATTTGATGCAATTTCTTCAGAAATGTATTCTATGGGTCCCTACGAGTCTCCTCAGCTATTTTGGAGCAAATCCGAATACACAAATTTTGGGTAAAAAAAGGCCAATTTTGATAACAAGGCTATAGTCTTGCCAAAACCAGATTTTCCGACCCTGTGAGACAAACTTTTTCCCTGGCAGGAAATTTGACGCAATTTCTTCAGAAATGTGATCTATGGGTCACTACGAGTCTCCTCAGCGATTTTGGAGCCAATCCGAAGACATAAATTTTGGGTCAAAAAAGGCCAATTTTGATAACAAGGCTATAGTCTTGCCAAAACCAGATTTTCCGACCCTGTGAGACAAACTTTTTCCCTGGCTGGAAATTTGACGCAATTTCTTCAGAAATGTGTTCTATGGGTCACTACGAGTCTCCTCAGCGATTTTGGAGCCAATCCGAAGACATAAATTTTGGGTCAAAAAAGGCCAATTTTGATAACAAGGCTATAGTCTTGCCAAAACCAGATTTTCCGACCCTGTGAGACAAACTTTTTCCCTGTTGGGAAATTTGATGCAATTTCTTCAGAAATGTGCTCTATGGGTCCCTACGAGTCTCCTCAGCTATTTTGGAGCAAATCCGAATACCGGTACATAAATTTTGGGTCAAAAAAGGCCAATATTGATAACAAGGGGTATAGTCTTGCCAAAACCAGATTTTCCGACCCTGTGAGACAAACTTTTTCCCTGTTGGGAAATTTGATGCAATTTCTTCAGAAATGTGCTCTATGGGTCCCTACGAGTCTCCTCAGCTATTTTGGAGCAAATCCGAATACACAAATTTTGGGTAAAAAAAGGCCAATTTTGATAACAAGGCTATAGTCTTGCCAAAACCAGATTTTCCGACCCTGTGAGACAAAGTTTTTCCCTGGCAGGAAATTTGATGCAATTTCTTCAGAAATGTATTCTATGGGTCCCTACGAGTCTCCTCACTTATTTTGGAGCAAATCCAAACACATAAATTTTGGGTCAAAAAGGCCATTATTGATAACATATAGTCTTGCCAAAACCAGATTTTCCGACCCTGTGAGACAAACTTTTTCCCTGGCAGGAAATTTGACGCAATTTCTTCAGAAATGTGCTCTATGGGTCACTACGAGTCTCCTCAGCGATTTTGGAGCCAATCCGAAGACATAAATTTTGGGTCAAAAAAGGCCAATTTTGATAACAAGGCTATAGTCTTGCCAAAACCAGATTTTTTGACCCTGTGAGACAAACTTTTTCCCTGTTGGGAAATTTGACGCAATTTCTTCAGAAATGTGCTCTATGGGTCCCTACGAGTCTCCTCAGCCATTTTGGAGCAAATCCGAATACCGGTACATAAATTTTGGGTCACTAAAAAAGGCCAATATTGATAACAAGGCTATAGTCTTGCTAAAACCAGATTTTCTGACCCTGTGAGACAAACTTTTTCCCTGGCAGGAAATTTGATGCAATTTCTTCAGAAATGTATTCTATGGGTCCCTACGAGTCTCCTCAGCTATTTTGGAGCAAATCCAAACACATGAATTTTGGGTCAAAAAAGGCCAATTTTGACAACAAGGCTATAGTCTTGCCAAAACCAGATTTTCCGACCCTGTGAGACAAACTTTTTCCCTGTTGGGAAATTTGATGCAATTTCTTCAGAAATGTGCTCTATGGGTCCCTACGAGTCTCCTCAGCTATTTTGGAGCAAATCCGAATACACAAATTTTGGGTAAAAAAAGGCCAATTTTGATCAATATTGGCCTTTTTTGACCCAAAATTTAAGTCTTCGGATTGGCTCCAAAATCGCTGAGGAGACTCGTAGTGACCCATAGAGCACATTTCTGAAGAAATTGCGTCAAATTTCCTGCCAGGGAAAAACTTTGTCTCACAGGGTTGGAAAATCTGGTTTTGGCAAGACTATAGCCTTGTTATCAAAATTGGCCTTTTTTTACCCAAAATTTGTGTATTCGGATTTGCTCCAAAATAGCTGAGGAGACTCGTAGGGACCCATAGAGCACATTTCTGAGGAAATTGCATCAAATTTCCCAACAGGGAAAAAGTTTGTCTCACAGGGTCGGAAAATCTGGTTTTGGCAAGACTATAGCCTTGTTATCAATATTGGCCTTTTTTGACCCAAAATTTATGTCTTCGGATTGGCTCCAAAATCGCTGAGGAGACTCGTATGACCCGTAGAGCACATTTCTGAAGAAATTGCGTCAAATTTCCTGCCAGGGAAAAAGTTTGTCTCACAGGGTCGGAAAATCTGGTTTTGGCAAGACTATAGCCTTGTTGTCAAAATTGGCCTTTTTTGACCCAAAATTCATGTGTTTGGATTTGCTCCAAAATAGCTGAGGAGACTCGTAGGGACCCATAGAATACATTTCTGAAGAAATTGCATCAAATTTCCTGCCAGGGAAAAAGTTTGTCTCACAGGGTCAGAAACTCTGGTTTTAGCAAGACTATAGCCTTGTTATCAATATTGGCCTTTTTTAGTGACCCAAAATTTATGTACCGGTATTCGGATTTGCTCCAAAATGGCTGAGGAGACTCGTAGGGACCCATAGAGCACATTTCTGAAGAAATTGCGTCAAATTTCCCAACAGGGAAAAAGTTTGTCTCACAGGGTCGGAAAATCTGGTTTTGGCAAGACTATAGCCTTGTTATCAAAATTGGCCTTTTTTGACCCAAAATTTATGTCTTCGGATTGGCTCCAAAATCGCTGAGGAGACTCGTAGTGACCCATAGAGCACATTTCTGAAGAAATTGCGTCAAATTTCCTGCCAGGGAAAAAGTTTGTCTCACAGGGTCGGAAAATCTGGTTTTGGCAAGACTATATGTTATCAATATTGGCCTTTTTGACCCAAAATTTATGTGTTTGGATTTGCTCCAAAATAGCTGAGGAGACTCGTAGGGACCCATAGAATACATTTCTGAAGAAATTGCATCAAATTTCCTGCCAGGGAAAAACTTTGTCTCACAGGGTCGGAAAATCTGGTTTTGGCAAGACTATAGCCTTGTTATCAAAATTGGCCTTTTTTTACCCAAAATTTGTGTATTCGGATTTGCTCCAAAATAGCTGAGGAGACTCGTAGGGACCCATAGAGCACATTTCTGAAGAAATTGCATCAAATTTCCCAACAGGGAAAAAGTTTGTCTCACAGGGTCGGAAAATCTGGTTTTGGCAAGACTATACCCCTTGTTATCAATATTGGCCTTTTTTGACCCAAAATTTATGTACCGGTATTCGGATTTGCTCCAAAATAGCTGAGGAGACTCGTAGGGACCCATAGAGCACATTTCTGAAGAAATTGCATCAAATTTCCCAACAGGGAAAAAGTTTGTCTCACAGGGTCGGAAAATCTGGTTTTGGCAAGACTATAGCCTTGTTATCAATATTGGCCTTTTTTAGTGACCCAAAATTTATGTACCGGTATTCGGATTTGCTCCAAAATGGCTGAGGAGACTCGTAGGGACCCATAGAGCACATTTCTGAAGAAATTGCGTCAAATTTCCCAACAGGGAAAAAGTTTGTCTCACAGGGTCGGAAAAACTGGTTTTGGCAAGACTATAGCCTTGTTATCAAAATTGGCCTTTTTTGACCCAAAATTTATGTCTTCGGATTGGCTCCAAAATCGCTGAGGAGACTCGTAGTGACCCATAGAGCACATTTCTGAAGAAATTGCGTCAAATTTCCTGCCAGGGAAAAAGTTTGTCTCACAGGGTCGGAAAATCTGGTTTTGGCAAGACTATAGCCTTGTTATCAATATTGGCCTTTTTGACCCAAAATTTATGTGTTTGGATTTGCTCCAAAATAGCTGAGGAGACTCGTAGGGACCCATAGAATACATTTCTGAAGAAATTGCATCAAATTTCCTGCCAGGGAAAAACTTTGTCTCACAGGGTCGGAAAATCTGGTTTTGGCAAGACTATAGCCTTGTTATCAATATTGGCCTTTTTTGACCCAAAATTTAAGTCTTCGGATTGGCTCCAAAATCGCTGAGGAGACTCGTAGTGACCCATAGAACACATTTCTGAAGAAATTGCGTCAAATTTCCTGCCAGGGAAAAACTTTGTCTCACAGGGTTGGAAAATCTGGTTTTGGCAAGACTATACCTTGTTATCAAAATTGGCCTTTTTTTACCCAAAATTTGTGTATTCGGATTTGCTCCAAAATAGCTGAGGAGACTCGTAGGGACCCATAGAGCACATTTCTGAAGAAATTGCATCAAATTTCCCAACAGGGAAAAAGTTTGTCTCACAGGGTCGGAAAATCTGGTTTTGGCAAGACTATATAGCCTTGTTATCAATATTGGCCTTTTTTGACCCAAAATTTATGTACCGGTATTCGGATTTGCTCCAAAATGGCTGAGGAGACTCGTAGGGACCCATAGAGCACATTTCTGAAGAAATTGCGTCAAATTTCCCAACAGGGAAAAAGTTTGTCTCACAGGGTCGGAAAATCTGGTTTTGGCAAGACTATAGCCTTGTTATCAAAATTGGCCTTTTTTGACCCAAAATTTATGTCTTCGGATTGGCTCCAAAATCGCTGAGGAGACTCGTAGTGACCCATAGAACACATTTCTGAAGAAATTGCGTCAAATTTCCAGCCAGGGAAAAAGTTTGTCTCACAGGGTAGGAAAATCTGGTTTTGGCAAGACTGTATAGCCTTGTTATCAATATTGGCCTTTTTGACCCAAAATTTATGTCTTCGGATTGGCTCCAAAATCGCTGAGGAGACTCGTAGTGACCCATAGAACACATTTCTGAAGAAATTGCATCAAATTTCCTGCCAGGGAAAAAGTTTGTCTCACAGGGTCGGAAAATCTGGTTTTGGCAAGACTATAGCCTTGTTATCAAAATTGGCCTTTTTTGACCCAAAATTTAAGTCTTCGGATTGGCTCCAAAATCGCTGAGGAGACTCGTAGTGACCCATAGAGCACATTTCTGAAGAAATTGCGTCAAATTTCCTGCCAGGGAAAAACTTTGTCTCACAGGGTTGGAAAATCTGGTTTTGGCAAGACTATAGCCTTGTTATCAAAATTGGCCTTTTTTTACCCAAAATTTGTGTATTCGGATTTGCTCCAAAATAGCTGAGGAGACTCGTAGGGACCCATAGAGCACATTTCTGAGGAAATTGCATCAAATTTCCCAACAGGGAAAAAGTTTGTCTCACAGGGTCGGAAAATCTGGTTTTGGCAAGACTATAGCCTTGTTATCAATATTGGCCTTTTTTGACCCAAAATTTATGTCTTCGGATTGGCTCCAAAATCGCTGAGGAGACTCGTAGTGACCCGTAGAGCACATTTCTGAAGAAATTGCGTCAAATTTCCTGCCAGGGAAAAAGTTTGTCTCACAGGGTCGGAAAATCTGGTTTTGGCAAGACTATAGCCTTGTTGTCAAAATTGGCCTTTTTTGACCCAAAATTCATGTGTTTGGATTTGCTCCAAAATAGCTGAGGAGACTCGTAGGGACCCATAGAATACATTTCTGAAGAAATTGCATCAAATTTCCTGCCAGGGAAAAACTTTGTCTCACAGGGTCGGAAAATCTGGTTTTGGCAAGACTATAGCCTTGTTATCAAAATTGGCCTTTTTTTACCCAAAATTTGTGTATTCGGATTTGCTCCAAAATAGCTGAGGAGACTCGTAGGGACCCATAGAGCACATTTCTGAAGAAATTGCATCAAATTTCCCAACAGGGAAAAAGTTTGTCTCACAGGGTCGGAAAATCTGGTTTTGGCAAGACTATAGCCTTGTTGTCAAAATTGGCCTTTTTTGACCCAAAATTCATGTGTTTGGATTTGCTCCAAAATAGCTGAGGAGACTCGTAGGGACCCATAGAATACATTTCTGAAGAAATTGCATCAAATTTCCTGCCAGGGAAAAAGTTTGTCTCACAGGGTCAGAAAATCTGGTTTTAGCAAGACTATAGCCTTGTTATCAATATTGGCCTTTTTTAGTGACCCAAAATTTATGTACCGGTATTCGGATTTGCTCCAAAATGGCTGAGGAGACTCGTAGGGACCCATAGAGCACATTTCTGAAGAAATTGCGTCAAATTTCCCAACAGGGAAAAAGTTTGTCTCACAGGGTCGGAAAATCTGGTTTTGGCAAGACTATAGTCTTGCCAAAACCAGATTTTCCGACCCTGTGAGACAAAGTTTTTCCCTGGCAGGAAATTTGATGCAATTTCTTCAGAAATGTATTCTATGGGTCCCTACGAGTCTCCTCAGCTATTTTGGAGCAAATCCAAACACATAAATTTTGGGTCAAAAAGGCCAATATTGATAACAAGGCTATAGTCTTGCCAAAACCAGATTTTCCGACCCTGTGAGACAAACTTTTTCCCTGGCAGGAAATTTGACGCAATTTCTTCAGAAATGTGCTCTATGGGTCACTACGAGTCTCCTCAGCGATTTTGGAGCCAATCCGAAGACATAAATTTTGGGTCAAAAAAGGCCAATTTTGATAACAAGGCTATAGTCTTGCCAAAACCAGATTTTCCGACCCTGTGAGACAAACTTTTTCCCTGGCAGGAAATTTGATGCAATTTCTTCAGAAATGTGTTCTATGGGTCACTACGAGTCTCCTCAGCGATTTTGGAGCCAATCCGAAGACATAAATTTTGGGTCAAAAAAGGCCAATTTTGATAACAAGGCTATAGTCTTGCCAAAACCAGATTTTCCGACCCTGTGAGACAAACTTTTTCCCTGTTGGGAAATTTGACGCAATTTCTTCAGAAATGTGCTCTATGGGTCCCTACGAGTCTCCTCAGCTATTTTGGAGCCAATCCGAAGACATAAATTTCGGGTCAAAAAAGGCCAATTTTGATAACAAGGCTATATATAGTCTTGCCAAAACCAGATTTTCCGACCCTGTGAGACAAAGTTTTTCCCTGGCAGGAAATTTGATGCAATTTCTTCAGAAATGTGCTCTATGGGTCCCTACGACTCTCCTCAGCTATTTTGGAGCAAATCCGAAAACATCAATTTTGGGTAAAAAAGGGCCAATTTTGATAACAAGGCTATAGTCTTGCCAAAACCAGATTTTCCGACCCTGTGAGACAAACTTTTTCCCTGTTGGGAAATTTGACGCAATTTCTTCAGAAATGTGTTCTATGGGTCCCTACGAGTCTCCTCAGCTATTTTGGAGCAAATCCAAACACATAAATTTTGGGTCAAAAAGGCCAATATTGATAACAAGGCTATAGTCTTGCCAAAACCAGATTTTCCGACCCTGTGAGACAAACTTTTTCCCTGGCAGGAAATTTGATGCAATTTCTTCAGAAATGTGCTCTATGGGTCCCTACGACTCTCCTCAGCTATTTTGGAGCAAATCCGAAAACATCAATTTTGGGTAAAAAAGGGCCAATTTTGATAACAAGGCTATTTATATAGTCTTGCCAAAACCAGATTTTCCAACCCTGTGAGACAAAGTTTTTCCCTGGCAGGAAATTTGACGCAATTTCTTCAGAAATGTGTTCTATGGGTCCCTACGAGTCTCCTCAGCTATTTTGGAGCAAATCCAAATGCATAAATTTTGGGTAAAAAAGGCCAATATTGATAACAAGGCTATAGTCTTGCCAAAACCAGATTTTCCGACCCTGTGAGACAAAGTTTTTCCCTGTTGGGAAATTAGATGCAATTTCTTCAGAAATGTGTTCTATGGGTCCCTACGAGTCTCCTCAGCTATTTTGGAGCCAATCCGAAGACATAAATTTTGGGTCAAAAAAGGCCAATTTTGATAACAAGGCTATAGTCTTGCCAAAACCAGATTTTCCGACCCTGTGAGACAAACTTTTTCCCTGTTAGGAAATTTGATGAATTTCTTCAGAAATGTGTTCTATGGGTCCCTACGAGTCTCCTCAGCTAATTTGGAGCCAATCCGAAGACATAAATTTTGGGTCAAAAAAGGCCAATATTGACAATCTCAAAATGGTCCATGGACTTACAAGATTCATCAATGAATAACTCTCAAGTCCCTGAATGTAAGTGTAAAGATTGTGTTGGTTTAATCATATCTACGGGTATGGTTCTTGCTCCCAATACATAACAATGTTGAACTTAAACAACACATAAAACCTGGGTAATCATGTACAATAATCATCAAGCTCATTCAGATACCAGAATGTGCCTTAATTTCCACTTCAAAAAAGGGGGCGAGATTCATGACAATAATATAAAAATCATCTAGGGCCCTTTTTTCCTGAAAAAAAAAAAATTGTTTTTATCCAAACCCAACTCTACACATATAATTTACAGTGAGACTAATATATTAATACATCCCAAACACCTAAATATTAATACTTACAGGAAAAACAAACGAAACAAAATACTACATTTGAGAAATAACTCTGCAGAACACCCAAATAATATACACCAACTTATTTCAATCAGTTTATCGTATATAACAATTTCACAAAGGCCCGGTTTGGTTACAACTAACAACCAGGGATTGGATTAGGTACATGTAATTGGCCCAACACAATAAATATCTACAGAAACTCACGTACAAAAACGGCTTCTTTTTTTAAAAATTCGTAATAAAGTGGATTGCAAATTGGAGGAAAGGAAACCCAACAAACGTACAATCGTGCCATCCACGAGAATCATATGTCTCTCCCCCTCTTTGCGTACTCACTGCACGCTTTCACACCAGTGATAACACACCAAGCATGTCACAAAACTCCTCGGTCACGGTGACTCACGGGGACATAGTCGTCGACTGGACGAAAATCTCTGAAGTAACATTGTACAGGCAGATGAGTGTGCGTTCCAATGAATCCAGCCTTGAACAAGGCCCCTGATAGGCTGGCTTTGTGAATGCAGCGCTGTGATTGGCCCGACTAACGGGCCAATCACAGCCAAGGCTGCGTCATCACTGTAAAGCAAACTGCAGTGGGGCAATCTCATTTAATGATCAATTCACAGTACCATATTAACGTGAAAAATTACAAATTTCTCGTACAGATTTAACGGGGCCATAATGACCTTAATTTGCATAAACCGGTTTTGAATCCCCCGCATCAATCCAAATACCATCCAAAATAGAACTCATTAGAGTTCTGCACTGAGAAAAAAGCAGTGCTGAGTTCTGTGCAAGCTACCATATAAGTCACTTGCACAGGCTACATCTCAGAGGTTATGCTGTGTTTCATGAAGAAAGAAAAAGGCGAGACATGTTTGAGACTAGGACAAACTTGTCACCCTCCTGGTCGTGCTTTGAGTACTCTGGTTGGGCTGTCATTCAGTGAACCCTGGTTCTAGCACTTGTCTGTGAGCAATACAAGACCAATAGTGTGTTCCCCAACCAGGGCCTTTTTCCAAAACCCGGCTTAGGCTTTGGCTCCGGCTTTGTCTCTGTTATCCAAAAGCTGAAAACACAGGTTGGAGTTCTTTGTTGAAGATTCTTTTTCAAAACGCAGTATTACACGAAGCCAAAGGCCTCTCATTTTCACGCCTAGTACTTGAAAGATGAAAGAAAGAATGCCAAAGCCTGAGCCTGAGCCTAAGCCTGGTTTTGGACAACGGCCCATGCACCTATCAAAGCACGATCAGCAGGACATGAGGTCGGAGTTTCTCATCTCTCTGATAAACTCCTCGGCAGCCAATTTAACCCCACACTCTGACATAACAGCTCTGACATTAGCTACAGAACCAGAGGTGGATTTCACGAAGCCTTAAGATGCATCGTAACTCAACTTATGATGGATAACTCAACATAAGTTGTGACACACCGTGTGGTTTCTGTGCATCGCTCATCGTCTTGCGATTGATCGTAAGTTAAGATGAGTTCGGTGAAATCGACCGCCGATCCTGCAACACATCAGACCACAAAATCATCAGGACACAAAACCAAACATTCGATACAGTCTGGGGCTAAAACTTTGACTAACAAACACAAAGAAAGCATCGACATATTCACAGATTCCTATCAATACTGATCCATACATTTAAATAGAGAGGAACTTATTCTTTTTCTTCTAAATAATTGTTGGGGTGGAGGAATCTAGAGTACTTTTTTTTTCTTCACTTAAGCAATCTTGTAAACAAAAGCATGGCAGTCATTTTCAGACAAAGGTACAGGGACAGCAGATGACTCACTTTCAATCATTAGGTAAACGCTATAAATATAACTAAACTGCGATCGATATGTAAACAAAATAGCATTGTGGCAACCACAGGAAAGCAATCTAGCAGTGACTAACTTATACAGAGCGCAAGTGAAAACTGTGGAAAAATTAACTCTCTGCAGTCTGGGTGTGATCAAAGCTTCCTCAAGGCTTGCCCTTCACAGCGCATCCTGCGGCCAGGCTGTCTGAGAGACGGCCAGCTTGCGCAAGACCAATACACGCCGGCAAGCTTACAGTGGGCAAACTCCTGCCTCTCTACAACAGACATTGTTCGCCACAAAGGGCAAGCCATGACTGAGTTCCATTCTCGACAAAGCGAGCCATATTCCTTGAAGGTGGATTTTACCTGATTACAGGCAAGAGCTGCCCGTTTTAATAGATCGTTTGCACCAACAGCCATCTTTGGGGCCTTCTAGTGACAATGCAGGTACAAAGAGTGCACTCTTGCCTATCCAAGAGGAACAAAGACTAGGGCCCTAGGATGGCCGCCGGTGCAAGCGATCTATGCCAAAAACAGTGTTTCAATCCCTAAGAGAGATCTCTTCATTGCAATCAGTAACCCTTCAAAGCAAAGCCAATCAGCTGTGATACGCAAAAGATTACCAACTCAAAACATTCAACCAGCCGACCTGAAAGGTCTTGCAAGGATCGCCATGCCAGGATATCAAAATTGTTGAAACTAGACACAGGTTAACCCCCCCAAAAGCCATGTAAAACTTAAATTTAGTGCATGAAGAGTGAGGTATAATGTTAACTGCACTGCTAGAATGGGGATTTTGATTTGATAAGCACTCTTTCTGTTAAACATCTGAAGTGGTACATATGTATCAAAGAGGGGTACAAAGCTCTAATTGCTACTGGCACACCATACAGCTGCTCTGAAGAAAGTCGGCGTCACGTGACCACCTTTGGAAAAGGGGTCAGGTGTCCGCCTGCTGTATCACATGACATCAGTCATGTGACACTCAGAAGAAGCTGCCATTGGCATTTATCAAAATCAGGAATTTCCCCCCCCCCCAAAAAAATTATGCTAATTACGCAAACCAAAATAAAAAATGACTTGATCAAACTTTTAAAGCCAAACAAATGGGGTTGCATACACACAAAACATTATTATTATTTTTCTTATCACTGCACTGACTTTTTCTCGAGAGAACACAAGATCTCCGGTCATTCTAAGCTCAGATGCAGATTTTTCTTCTTCTCTCTTATTTTTTTTTTAATAAAAAGCTCAATTAACAAAATATTATGCGAAAATAGGATGTCGGTTGCAAAAATACTTTTTCTCCGGACATCGTGCAAGGGTTTCATGAAAGTGAGTACGCATGGAGCTGGAGGGGGACATCCCAACAGAAAACAGCTGATATAAGTCACCAGACAGAGGCAAACAATCCAGCTGACTGTTGCCAAGATGAAAGCAAGTCTCGCTTGATGGTCGGAACGAGACTGGCTTCCCAAACCTGGAAAGAGGAACCTCCCCGAAAAAAAAGCTAAGCACAAAAAAGAAAGAAAGAATACTCGTCCAAGATGGGATGGGATTCTTGACAGCTTGCCATGGTAATAACAAACACTGAATCAAAACCAGCACATGGTACAACTAGTAAGAGTGCATGAAGCATTCTACAAGGTCACTCTGTCTGGACAACCCTCCCTCCCTCCCCTAAAAAAGAAAAATTACACCAAACAAAAGGCAACTACAAGAAGCACCACTCTACTTATTCTGATAAATATGATCACAACGTCTTCATTACCACTCTTGTCAACCTACGTACCACCATCACTGATATGTATGTTTGGGTTTATAGACACTGCCTAGTCATTACTGCCAGGCAGATGATATCATAACAACAAACGAAATAAACACACACAAATACTTCAACTTGTCTGAGTAGTGAAAAGACTCTCCCCCAACATCCTAGCCGTGCTGATGACCTACAAAAATAGTTTGCACGAATATTCATCGTTACAGGACTCGGAGGAAACTTGCAAAAACCTAACCTCTCTTCTCTTCTTTCACGGCTAATGATAAAATAAGATTTGAAAGGAATTAACATTTAAGCTAATGACAAAGAAAACACAGTGCTTTTTCAAATTGAAGCGTTAATGTAGTCGTGCCATACTGCCTAAGATATTGTTTAGTCTACATGACCTATCACCAAAAATATTGGGGATTTTCTCTTTTTCTGCCCTATCAATGGTTTTTCGGTGATCTGTGTGGTCAAAGTCAATCTGGTGCCCTGTCTGTTAAAAAAAGCTTTCAAACTATGACTAGTAGTCGATTTCACACAAGCCTTAACACGCACTGTGTTAACTCAACCCACGATGGATAACCCATCGTGAGTTGAGATAGGTCATGACATATGGCTTCTATGCATCGCCTATCTTCTAACCTTTTGTGGTAAGAACGATGAGTTTGATGAAAATCAAAGCCTAGATCAGAATAAGGTCTATAAACACCCCTCCCAATCCCCTACCTACAGTCCTGAACCCAACGATCTTCTGCAGAGATTGGCCAGTGAAAGTAACCTGTGGACTCAGTTAAAGTAACCCATGGACTCAGTCAAAGTAACCTGTGGACTCAGTCAAAGTAACCCATAGACTCAGTCAAAGTAACCCATAGACTCAGTCAAAGTAACCCATAGACTCAGTCAAAGTAACCCATAGACTCAGTCAAAGTAACCCGTGGACTCAGTTAAAGTAACCCATGGACTCAGTCAAAGTAACAGAGAGGACCATATCCTTGGAAGATCTCCAGGATTCAAGTTGTTGACCGTGAAGACAAACGCTCAAGGCATTCACCTTTGAGGACAAAACTGCGGATTTGAATTGATTCCCGTCAAAATAATCAGACAACCTTTATAAAAGGTAAGAAAATGGCTGCCGCTACATGTAGTTGCCATATTGGGTATTCAGAGCATACAGACTATCTCCTGGGTCTTCAAGCAAAAAGTTCTGTCGGACTTTTGTGTCTGAGACATGAAACAAGCCCTAAGCTATATATACTGGTAAGGGGTCACCTGATAACATGTGTGTGAAATCTACCATATAGCACACATGATAACTCAATATACAAGATTCATAGTGACTGTGGGTTATCTTTGTTTAAATGGGTCAATCATTTGTTGCCTTTGAGAAAGGTCCTGCTAGGATCCAAACTAGACCCACTAACTTTTGAGGCCAATAATTCACATTTGAACTGCGAAATTGAAGATACTATCTTCAATGCAATACGCATGGCTAGTCACCTTGCTGCCACCTTGGTCTGGGTCCCTGAAGACATTGTGGGTGGTTGTGGTGGTGTGGTTAGCGGTCTGGTACCGGTGCCTCTTTCCGAGTGGAAGTGACTGATTTCGAGAGACGGAGGCTGATAGAAGCCTACTGGACTTAATGTAGGCCAGGCTGACTATTGTGAATGTCACCCAGGCACAGCACCAGCATAGTCACCAAGGGGCTTAGTGCAAACTCTACACATCTGGTCGGGCCTCCTAACCCTTTACAGAGCCACTCTCCATCTCCAAAGAGATGTGTTACACTGTGTCACCGCAAAACTTCAACTCGGTACTTCCACAATGCAAACCTTCAAATCTTATCCAAGGACAGTATTTACAGACCAACTGTCCACAATAACTCCAAGGATTTTCCCTTTCGTCAAAGTTTCTTTGCCATTCTGAGAACCCTTCCAATTGCCTGCTTGGGAAAAAAAGAACCAATGAGATTATCATACCTTAAGTGTATGGGAACAAAGAGTCAAAAGTAAATTTAAAAAAAATGTAAAAAAAGTTTTTGCAGAATACAGATGAGAGGCACCAGGTAACCATGGCAATCTATAGGTGGCCAATGAAAAGCAGAGAGCTGAGAACAGATTCCTGTCCGTCCAAAAAAGGGGCCAAAGTTTCCTGGACGGCGGTAAGACCCGTCCCACACCATCCAAGTTATCTGCATCATTCAGCGTGTTTCTACTGACGAAAGGTTGCTTGGTGTCTCCGTGTGTGTTCGGGGGTTTCTGGGTGGAGTGTCCAGTAGAAACACAGCCGGGCGTCAAATTTTCCGAACGTCATCCGGCAACCAAACGTTCACCAACAACCACCTATTGAGGTGGATCTTGCCGGGTGTCTTCGGGTCACACTCACAGTAGAAACACACGCGGTTGCTGGTTGCCGGGTGTACCGGAAATGCAACAGAAGTAGTGAATTCCTTGCTTTGACCTGCGGCGTGACCCGATTCATTCCGCACGTCCGGTCTACCCTCGACGAAGGTCGATTGTGGGCGACACCCGCCTTTTCCGTACTGAGTAGAAACAGGCGTTTGTCGGTGATGCGGATCACCGACACTCGGAATATAATGGGTAAGAAATACCGGGTGTTAGCGTGTGCTCAGTAGAAACACGCTGATTGATCCACTGTAAATTAGCCATCAATCCCCCTCCTGAAAAAAGAGGGCAGGAAAAAAGAAAAGAAAAAAAAAAGACGGTATGGTGTAGCCCGCCCTCTGTTGGCCAGCTTGAGCCAGGCAACTGCTCACACACAATTCTCCAGAGGCCTCTCCTCCCTTCTGTCAGAAATTCTCTCTCCGCAAGAAATGAATCCTCAGATATTGTTTTATATCCTTGTCCGGAGTGAACAGGTAGGGGTCCATCTTATCCCTCGGGTGGGTCAGTCTCCATGACGACGGGGGAGAGACGCGGAAGAGAGGCCGGGCTTGTCACGCACGATGCACACTATAATGAAGCATCTTCGCCCAGCATGATAATCAGCTATGGAGTGCCTCATCAAACAAGTCAAGGCTTAGTTCCGTGGCAAATCTCTCCAGTTGGCTGTCCATACAGGTTTGCAGCTCAAACCGCATCTGTAGTTATACTGGCCCACACCGACGGATTCTGTGACGTATCATCACCTATGGCCAGCCAGTTGCGTCCAAACCAAACTCACGACACACAGCGCAGAATATATACACATCCAGTCGGTCCCCCCATCCTCCAATCTCTCATTCTACATCTACGGAGAGCCAAGTCTCGCAACATAACCGAGACGCACCGATTGGTCAGTCAGATTTATGGCTGTGGTGCCGAGACTGCAGTACTAATTTATTTGGATTTGCCGGCTGACGACAGGGCGCTGTTTCTGTGATGGGGACCAAGAAAAGAAAAAGAAAAAAAGAGAGGAATGAGAAATGGGAAAAACCGGTTTGAATGATCCTCTACATGACTCACATGAATTGATAAAACTGGGAGGAAAAAAGAGAGTTAATGTGGGTCGGGGGGCATGCATGAGTCATGTCTTCTGGGATTCTTGTTGTGACCCAACACAGGAATATACACATTTAAAACCAGTCTAGTCTTACCAACATAAATTATATAAACCCTGATGTTTAGTTACCCCCAATGAGCTCAGTGGTAAGAGAGAAGGAGAGTTGGTAGACAGACCAGGGTAAGATCAAAGGGAAGGGCAAGCAGTAGGGAAGGGATCAAAGGAGGAAAGCTGGTAGACAGACCAGGGTGAGATCAAAGGGAAGGGCAAGCAGTAGGGAAGGGATCAAAGGAGGAAAGCTGGTAGACAGACCAGGGTGTGATCTAAGGGAAGGGTAAGCAGTAGGGAAGGGATCAAAGGAGGAAAGCTGGTAGACAGACCAGGGGGGATCAAAGGGAAGGGCAAGCAGTATGGAAGGGATCAAAGGAGGAAAGCTGGTGGAGAGACCAGGGTGAGATCAAAGGGAAGGGCAAGCAGTAGGGAAGGGATCAAAGGAGGAAAGCTGGTAGACAGACCAGGGTGAGATCAAAGGGAAGGGCAAGCAGTAGGGAAGGGATCAAAGGAGGAAAGCTGGTAGACATACCAGGGTGAGATCAAAGGGAAGGGCAAGCAGTAGCGAAGGGATCAAAGGAGAAAAGCTGGTAGACAGACCAGGGTGAGATCAAAGGGAAGGGATCAAAGGAGGAACGATCAAGTTGACACCAACTCTTTAGAGGAGTATGGCTATGAAAGTTTCAAAAGAGAAAAGCCAGCAGTCAGGAATCAGGAAGGGATCAAAGAAGAACGTGAAGTGTAAAATGAGAACGCAAAAGAACTATGAGTAAACATATCTGGATGAGGCATACTTGGAGTTAGTCATGACATGAGTGGATGTATGGTGATGAGAAAGGATCATTGTTTGTGATCTCCGCTATCTCCCCCTGTCATGACTGGTTCATACCAGGGCAGAAGTCAAGGACCAGCTAGGGGCGTGGTCCCTGACAAAGACCTGGCGTTGTCATGGCAAGGGCGGGGCAAGGCAGCCAACACCCACCCCCCTTTACTAAGGTCTTAGTCACCCTTGCAATCTCTAACCACCCCCCCCCCCCTCTCTCCCCCTCCATCCCCACCTCTACATGTACCTCCCTCAAACTCAGAAGACAACGTCAGACACCAATACTGCTGACGCCTCATGACTGGGCCTAGCCAGGAAATCACATTTAGACACCAACTCGGCCCACAATTTTGCGGCCAGACAAAGTTGCTGATTTTTTTTACTCTGTAAGACTTTCATCCCTTGGGAATCTTCTTCCTCTCTTTCCCCCCGACCACAAAAATAAATAATAACTTGACAACCTGCACAGAAAGCCACAAGTGCTTTGTCTATGGACTTTGTGCCCCAAGAAGAAGAAGTACATGTAGAGAACAAAAATCAGACCAAACAGTAAGACCTTTCCGCTATGCCTCTAGACGGAAAAGACAAAAATCCTACAAAACTACAAAAGTTGCCACAGAAACTATTGTAGCAGCTAAGTTATGGTTACCACAAACCAGCACTCACTGGAGTGATCTATAGGAGTGTTGTACTTCTGGTACCCATATTGAAACAGTGCAAATGTAAACCTAGATCACCGATCTCATTCCGCCCTTCGGAAAGGTCCTGCTAGGATCTAAACATCAGGGGCCAATTTCATAGAGCCACTTAAGCACCAAAATTTGCTTATTAGCATGATTAGCCATGCTGAATAAAAATCAGGTTGCCAGTTCCACAAGTTCCACTTGTATATCATGCTAAGCACCCATGATTGGAATGGCAAATTGAGGGCAGTAAGCATCTATTCAAATACAGCCGGCAGGTTTTCTTGCTTAAAGGCCCAATACAACATTGGGAAGATCAGAAAACATCCATGTCCACAGATTTCCTTCTTATTTACAAAGTTTGTACAGTAGATGGCCATGATAGAATCCTCATGTTGAAATCTTACGGTCTGGAATTGACAAACATTGACAAACACGAGTAAGAAACTATCTCTTACACTACAGGACATGCGAAAACTGCCCTTTTTTTGCCTTTTTCTACTTTCTCAGATTACCATTGAGTTACAACCTTTGCAGGATTTCTTTTTTGGAATGTTTAATGGATTAACACAAAAACTGTGGCAACCTTTTGACCTTTACCAATGCTGTATAGGGCCTTTAAGCAAATCTATGAAAGAGGCCCATGTGGCTTGCCTGCAGCACTTACTCTTGAACTCTGGTGACCACCTTCTGCACTAGCCGGTCACATATCCCCGGTAACGACTCTTCGGAGAGGTCAAAGGCATTCCGTAGCTGGTCTATCGACGCATTGCCGTCATATTTTCTCTTGAGCTATTGTGGGCGAGAAAACAAAACCATGATTTGTATCATTAGAATTATTATTATTTATTCATGCCAACAACAAAATATATCACAGACAAGATGAGCATAGAAGAGATAAAAGTAATAACAATCACAGTAGTCAAAGATTGCTGATTGTGTTTAAAAAGAAAATATAACAATATAAAATGAAATTAAAAATCAAAATTATGAAATCAAAAAAGCACAAAAAGCACATGAGTAATTTGATATCGAAATAAATGAATAATGATAAAACAATTGGTATACTAAACACAATGAATATAAACAATGACAGAGCAATAAAATACACACACAAATCGTTATATGCATTGGCAAGGAAATACAATGACAAATTGCATATATTGACTCAAAATAAATACAAGATTTTGATTAATTAAGGGATTGAAAGCACAACTAACGATATAAGAAACCAAAAATGGGATAAAAGCCGTTGCCATAAAAGAGTAATTTCATGAAAATGCAAACATTGTTCATTCGGTTTCAAAATTGTCGCCAAAATTGGTCTCATTCTAGATTGATTTCAAATCAAAACAAAGGAACCCCCAAAAACTGGAAAAAATGTCTAAACAATTTGAAATTTAGGACAAATGACAACATTGTTTTCATCTCATTTGGAAATGTACAAATAAGAATGTGGACAATATGATAGTCTTCTTTGCTCATTTCCACTCCTGTAATGCACCAAACGAGATGCAAAAAAAATTCCCACTATAAGTCACGTGATGGCATGTAAACATCAGTCGTGCAATCGGTCAATTCAAAGGTTAGGCAGCAAACAATGAGTTGATTCCTGTTATTCCTTTGAAAGCTTACATTTTTGAGAATGGGTTCCAGCAGGTTGGGGATGGACTCAGACTTGGGCTGCCTTTGGACTGGTATCTGGCAGTCTTGCATATGGACATCGTTGCTGACTTGCGGGGCGCTGGGGTTGCCGCGCACCGTGTCAAACCGCCAGCCTGAGTCGCCGTCGTTGTCCGGACCAAGCTTGTCGTTGCTGCTGCGGGTGGACAACAGCAATTGCAATCAATATGACTTAAGTTTAGACTGGACTGGAGTGGACTGGAGTGGACTGGAGTGGACTGGAGTGGACTGGAGTAGACTGAAGTGGACTGGAATGGACTGGAGTGGACTGGAATGGACTGGACTGGAATAGACTGGAATGGACTGGAATGGAATGGAATGAAATGGACTGGAATGGACTGGAATGGCATGGATCAGAATCGACTGGACTGGAATGAAATGGAACGGACTGGAATGGACTGGAATGGACTGGAATGGACTGGAATGGACTGGAATGGACTGGAATGGACTGGAATGAAATGGACTGGAATGGACTGGAATGGCATGGATCAGAATCGACTGGACTGGAATGAAATGGAACGGACTGGAATGGACTGGAATGGACTGGAATGGACTGGAATGGACTGGAATGGACTGGAATGGACTGGAATGGACTGAAATGGACTGGAATGGACTGGAATAGAATGGATCAGAATCGACTGGACTGTAATGAAATGGAATGAAATGGAATCACCTGGAATGACCTGGAATCACCTGGAATGACCTGAAATGACCCGGAATGACCTGAAATGACCCAGAATGACCTGGAATGGCCTGGAATGGACTTGAATGGGTCAGAATGGACGCACTGACAGTGACTGCACTCACTGGTCTGAGTCCGAGTCTGATTCAGACTCATTGCCCTCGGCCTTCCATCTCTTGTAGCGATCAATGAGCTCCGTCAGGTAAGACGTCTTCTTGGCGTTCTTGAGAAACTTGTGCTTGAGGAGTTCCTTCGCCGATGGCCTCTGCAGGCAGGACGATGAGGAGAAGAAGAGAGACGGACAGGTCAGGGAAATTTATCAGTCAATCAACTTTGTTTCATCTCAAAGCACAATAAACAAAGACAACACAAACTGGCCATAGATCAGAAAATGAGAATCAGTAGTCAATAAGTCAACCATAATGCAAGAATTGATAATGGAACGTCATAAATGCAATGAGATGGGGAACCACAAGAAGCACAGCTTGTCAAGTGCAGGTCCCATGTATATATTAGGAATGTACAGAAAATATTAGTAAATAATAGTAAATATCAAATCAAGATAACAATGACTAAACAAACAAACAAACAACTGATTAGACTGAACTGAAGATGAACTCACAAGAAAAAATATACACAAATTTGGAGGGCCTGACGTTTCGATTCTAGCAGGACCTTTCTCAAAGGCAGTCCTGCTAGGTCCTGCGAGGATCAATACGTCATGCCCTTCAAATTTTACTATTCGCCTTTTGGTCATTTTAGTCAGTAAGCAGTTTGCAACATTTTTCCATATTACTTGAAGAAAAAAGAAGAAGTCATGTCTGGTATCTGGTAAAAAATTGAGGTCAAAAGAAGGAAATGCAGTGGACTTGTTTGGTTCGGAAACTTACAAAGGTGGGGTCTTTGTTGAGGCAGGCATCCACAAAGTCCTTGAAGGCCTTGCTGTAGTTGCCCTCCAGGGTTGGGGGGTTGTTCTTGGGGATCAGGAACAGCACCCGCATGGGGTGCAGGTCAGAGTGCGGTGGCTCCCCCTTGGCCAGCTCTATCGCCGTGATGCCCAGGGACCAGATGTCCGCCTGTCAGGGAAAGGGTCAGAGGAAAGAGACAGGACATATCAGGTCAGGGCCCTCGAGAGATTTGTGCGGTACGTTTGGGTAATGTCATCTCATTCGAGAAGGAGCTTCTCTTCTCTTCTCTTCTCTTCTCTGAGACATAGATAGAGTATGGTTCTGAGAAGAGGCAGTGACTCTCAATTGGACGTTTGTGGTGATACCAAGTGAGAGCATCCCTTATGAGTTGGAGTATGGCTCTGAGAAGAGCCGGTAACTCTCGATTGGAAAGTTTGAGGGGACACCAAGAAAGAGCATCTCTTCGGAGATGAAGTATGGTTCTAGTAGGAAGAGTACACAGAGTGTACAGCAGTGCATATGAGGCATGGCATTGCCACAACTTGTTTGGCTTTATCAGGAACCGGCAAATTAAAGTGAGAGGAATTGACAGTGACACGGCACGGCGGGGGACAGAGAGATACCATCTGACAAGCACTCAGTCGTGATGACACCTGACTATCCTCTCTCATGATGACAATAGCAAGGGGCTACGTCCTCTCATCACTCCTCACTCCTTGTCTAAGCCCTCCCCACTAAAACCTCTCCAGACCATCCCTCCCCCCTAAGATTACAGAGAGGGTTCCGAGAGACGGGCAAGACTGAAGAGGCCACGCTTGTCACAGCGTGTAATCTTACGTCAGGGCTGTAATTTGGCGTGACAGATTTGCAGTTTGCAACGGAAGGGTGTGTGACCTGAGCTGAATGAAACGGAGCTCAGGGTTGGGTTGGTGGTGGCTGTGAAGGGCTGAAGGGAGGGAGGGAGGGAGGAAGGGAGGGAGGGAGGAGGGAGGGGGAAGGCAGGGAGGGAGGGAGGCAGGCAGGGAGGCAGGGGGAGGCAGGGGGAGGCAGGGAGGGAGGCAGGCAGGGAGGAAGGGAGGCAGGGAGGGAGGGAGGCAGAGAAGTAGGGAGGCAGGGAGGCAGGGAGGCAAGGAGGTAGGAAGGCAAGGAGTGAGGGAGGTAGGGAGGTAGGGAGGTAGGGAGGCAGGGAGGCAGGCAGGGAGGCAGGGAGGAATGCAGGCAGGGAGGCAGGGAGGGAGGGTTTATGTTAGAGAATTCAGAAGGTACATGTACATATCTAAGCTGCAATGACGTACTTTTCCACAGGTCAGTCTAATCAACAATTGGCCTGCAGTCACTATGGCCCACTGAGTGATTGTTCCATTGATTCTCAATAAGCCAAAGCCTCCTTAATCCAGTGCCTGCCCGGCAGATTGATACATCCTGCAAGACAGGAGCCCAGACATCAATGGGATTTCCACGAAGGCCTCACAATTGAATACCCGCAATGAGACCACTGGCCAACTCCTAAAGGTTTCTTTTCAGGAGTTGGAGAAGATAAGCCGCAGTCTAGGGCATTACAAATTGTCAACCGTTACCAATCAAAAGAAACCCGTGGCTCCTTCAGATCAAGCCGAGGAAAAAAAAAATCTCTAAACAGCTGCACTCAGTGTGGTCACACACTGCGGTAGACCGACGCTGAAAACACTAGACTCAGTCCGCGGGTCTAGTGGCAATTTCGTTCCCCCTGAACCATGTCAAACTTTCCAGCGACAGAAGCGCGGCGGGTACCTTGGCGTCGTAGGCCGACTGCTTGATGACCTCCGGAGCCATCCAGAAGGGGGTCCCGACAAAGGTGTTCCTCTTCATCTGCGTGTCCGTCAGCTGACCGGCCACGCCGAAGTCAGCCAGTTTCACGTCTCCGTTCTCCGACAGTAACACGTTAGCAGCTGCAAGCAGAACCAAGCAGAGAGAAACTCCAATGATAGACATGTACGCAGCTTCTTCGAACCTCTTACCATAGATGTAGGCGCACATATGGAATTCTCTACCTGCAACCTCTTTCCCCCCTTTCTTGTAACTTTTCTGAATCCAGGCAAACAAATAAAGGAACAACTGACTGGGAACTTTTCAAACATTTTCTGAAAAATAATAGCAACAATGCGCTCACTGCAGGACAAGCCTGCTCAAGAGTCAGTGCATCACAAGAGCATAAAGATTTTACAATTAGCAATCAAATCAGATTTGAGAAAGAACAAAAATGCACATGTATACTGTAGATGATACAATTGACCACAAACATATGCAATTATTGTAATATGATACAATTGGCCACAAAAATGCACATAATATACATGTACAGTACCGTATGATACAAATGGTCACAAAAGCATACATGTATATGATACCATTGGCCACAAAAATGTACATATATGATACCATTGGCCACAAAAATGCACATATACAATGTAAGATACCATTGGCCACACAGATGCACATTTATGATACAATTGGTCACAAAAATGCACATTTATGATACAATTGGTCACAAAAATGCACATATGAAAAATTATGATACCATTGACTTGGGTTCGTGACTTTGACTTTGACAAGGGCAAGGCCCTGGTTGTGTGTGCCTGCATGTACACAATGTATATGTACCTTTGATGTCTCTGTGTAGCATCCTTTCAGTGTGCAGATACTGCAGACCATTCAGGATCTCTCTCAGGATGGTGGCGATGAAAACCTCGTCTATCTTGCCCACCTTGAGAAGGTCCAGGGCAGAGCCACCTCCCAGGTACTCCATGATGATCCATAACTTGCTGCCCTATGGTCACAGAGAGAAGGGAAGAAGAGAGAGAGAGGGGGAAAGATCCATGAAATCCAGACTCATTTTATGACTAGAGAAGATCTGAAGGTTTGCATCTGTTCTATGGATAGAGAATGAGTCTAAAGCACTGTACATGTAGTATTAAATGCACATGTACATTGTACCGGGTACACAGCATTTATGCATAGTACATGTACATGTACAATGTACATGTACATGCATAAATGCTGTGTACTGTATGTGTACAAATATGTACATGTACATGTACATGTACACATGTACATGTATAAATGCTGTGTACAATGTATGTGTACATTTGTACATGTACATGTACATGTACACATGTATACACATACACATACACATACATGTACAGTACATGTACTAAGTCAATTGAAAGAAAATGCATACATGTACTCGGTACATGTACAGTGTACATGTACAGTACATACATGTACAGTACACTTACATGTACATTGTATACATGTGTACCTGGTACATGTGCATGTACATTGTACACGTACATGTACATGTACATGTACATGTACATAATTATCATGTACGTGTACATGTTTCTACGCATGACATTTTCCAAAACTGAACTTGTTTTTCATACATGTACTGTACATGTACATGCATATATACTACATGTATGTCCATGTACATGTACTGTACATGTATGTGTATCTGTACATGTGTGTAAATACCTCCTTGGTATACATGTAACTGTACATGTACTCATTGTGACATGTATTCAGCCCACAAATTACACCCAAAAGTACTCTTCCATGTACAATGTACAATGCCATTCCCTGACCATACACAATCTGTATTGGTACTTTGTGTTCAATTGACCATTAGATCCCATTGTGAAGGACTCCAAATACACCTCTCACTACCCTGTCCTATGTAATTGAATTCCCCACTGACCTGACACCCTTAAACCACACTCCCCTCCCCTTCCCTCCTGGGGAGATTGTTACGATACCTAACTGGCTGGCTGGCTGGGCAGACCAACCTTGTTGCCCCAACCAGGGCAACTGAGGTCAACAAGCATGACCAATCAATGTTAATAGGCTTACTCTCAGTACATGTACTTATACAGGTACCCTATACCACCTGCATGTACATGTACACGTACAACCTACTTTTAAGTTTTAAGCCGTGTTACAGTAGCTCTGGACTTTTTTACCGAGACCATGTACATGTTCATGTTCATACATGTACATGTTCATACATGTACATGTTCATGTTCATAGTAACTTCATACATGTACATGTTCATGTTCATACATGTACATGTACATGTTCATGTTCATACACGTGTACATGTACATGTACGTGTACATGTACATGTTCATACATGTACATGTTCATGTTCATACATGTACATGTTCATACATGTACATGTTCATACATGTACATGTTCATGTTCATAGTAAATTCATACATGTACATGTTCATGTTCATACATGTACATGTACATGTTCTTGTTCATACACGTGTACATGTACATGTACGTGTACATGTACATGTTCATACATGTACATGTTCATGTTCATACATGTACATGTTCATGTTCATACATGTACATGTACATGTTCATGTTCATACATGTACATGTTCATACACGTACATGTTCATGTTCATACATGTACATGTACATGAACATGTTCATGTTCATACATGTACATGTTCATGTTCATACATGTACATGTTCATGTTCATACATGTACATGTTCATACATGTACATGTTCATACATGTACATGTTCATGTTCATAGTAAATTTATACATGTACATGTTCATGTTCATACATGTACATGTACATGTTCTTGTTCATACACGTGTACATGTACATGTACGTGTACATGTACATGTTCATACATGTACATGTTCATGTTCATACATGTACATGTACATGTTCATGTTCATACATGTACATGTTCATACATGTACATGTTCATGTTCATACATGTACATGTACATGTACATGTTCATGTTCATACATGTACATGTTCATGTTCATACATGTACATGTTCATACATGTACATGTTCATACATGTACATGTTCATACATGTACATGTACATGTTCATACATGTACTTGTTCATACATGTACATGTTCATACATGTACATGTTCATGTTCATAGTAACTTTATACATGTACATGTTCATGTTCATACATGTACATGTACATGTTCATACACGTGTACATGTACATGTACATGTAAAGTACATGTACGGAAGTTCATGTGAATAATACATGCACATGTACCGGTACACAATGTACATGTAAATGTACAGTACTTCAAATGCTTGCAGGGATCTACAACCTACCGGTACATGTACCCCGTGATTTTTTATTCAAAACATTTTTTTTTACCAAGACCAACCGCCGATTTCAAGAAAAGTTGCGTAAATTACGCAACGTACAAATGCTGCGTAAGTCTTGTGTCACAATGGCTCTTTTGTGCACTATTTAGAAAAGACAGCAAAATGTTGCGTAAGTTACGCAACAAAATGTTGCGTACGTAACATTTGAAGTTTTGTGAAAATGGCTGCAAGACCCATGTACGTGTACACTACCGTACATGTACATGTACATGTACATGTCCATGTACATGTACATGTCCATAGATGTCAAGTACTGTAACACGGAAGTTCATACGAACAATAATAGTACATGTAACGGTATGCGTGTCTCACATGTTTGCATATCTCACATAAAGGGTATGACGTTTCACTCCTAGCAGGACCTTTCTCAAAGACAAATGATATGCATGTGTTACATGCACACTGTTGCACGTACAGTACACATGTATACACAGTGGGAACCACCGCGATACGCTTCAATTACTGACCACATTCAGTTTGGCTAACATGGCATACTGACACAGCAGATGACTCACAATATAACAGCACATCCCACTGATGTGGGTGTACACACCGCTCAGAACTACAGCAAACACTCAACTCCACAAGGCCGTTGCCGGGGAAATTCTGACACTGGGGACATTCTGACACTGGGGAATCTATGACACCATTCCTGGTCCCTCCCTTTCCAAGGCAATTTTGGTTTCGATGGACTTTGCACATTGTCACTTTTTGAGCATTCCCACACTTTCGTTCATGGGAATTGCAGCCCATACACAGCGGCAGTGCTTTGCCCTTGCAACAGAGTACAACATGTCTTGCAACATTGTTTAAGTTTTACCCATCGTTGCGAGTATCTACCTGTGTCAATAGTCCATGTGCGGATGCTGGTAAGATTTACCCATTGGATTGATGCCCAGGGTCTCAGTATAAAAAAAAGTCCAGTGCGAACACGGCTTATGTAAGTGCTTTGGTGAGATGACAGGGCCTGGAAACCTCTCCCTCACCCTGTGGCTGATTCAGCCTCTGCTCTCCCCTGTCTGTCTGAAGCAGGGAGGCACTAATAGCCCAGACTTCCCTAGGCTAGACTGAGGCCCAGGCATGCAGGTACTGGGTCTCTCCGCAGCGATGAATGTCCCTGACAGAATTGAGTCATGAACCAGAGTCAGGTCAAGTCAAGTACCGGTACCGTCTACCTGTCCATTATTGCCGTCTCAACCCACAAAACTCACTCACACTCACTCACTGAAGATCAACCCTTTACATGGTCTCACAGCAAGCCTTCTCATACCTAAAAATACCTAAATTGCAGTTTTGCAGTCTATCCAAAACCCTATTACAGCAATACACAAAACCGTCGCATATTGTTCACAGCCTCAAATGACCCAATTACAAATCGTACACACAATTAGACGGCCTGACGTTTGGATCACAGCAGGACCTTTCTCGAAAGGCAGCTATTCTGCCTTCCGAGAAAGGTCCTGCTAGCCTGTTATGAAAAAACCTATGAACCCCTTGCAGACAGATGGCGTCTTTAGCTGCTCTGTGACTTTTGAAATTCGGACACCACTCTTGTCCAAATTTTAAACAAGGACTATTTCCAGCAATATTTAGGATGACAAACACCTGTTTTGGCGTCAGTTGCCGCATGAATTGCCAGATTAGCAGTAACAATTGTGCTATTGTGGGCCCTGATCGAGGGACTGCGTGCTGCCATGGAAGACGGTGTGCTGAAATTGCCCCACAGCAAATGCGGTCACTGGACAGACTGTGGAATGCACCCACTTCCTTCACCGCAAATTGCACGCTCAGTTGGGGCCGCCCACCCTGAAAGATTTGTCCGCTGGAGTGGAGGCATGTCTGCAGTCAAAGGGTATCAGTACACACACGTGCCACATTTGATTCGCCGATATAAATAGTGCTTTGTTATTGATTTATTTCCCAGGTATAATGTTCTCTAATTGTTAAGTGAGTTTTGATAATTGGCCTAAGACAGCCATTGACATTAAAATAATCCCGTCTGCAAGTTAAATAAGACGAGACCATGTGCGAGAATTATCTTTTGTGAGCGAGCGTGGTTCTGAAAAGAATCAAGGGAGGATGTTTCTAACAGTGGGCCGACAGTGTTCTGTTTGTCTTCGGGAGACATAGAGCTCTCTTTCGTCTGACCTCAGCAAAGTAGTGTCTGAACAATAAATAGCCCACCAGCCCTCATATTGGGCAAAGGCACATCTAGTTTCATGAACTTCCCAGTAACCCTAACTGTACATGCGCACAGTACATGAAAAGGTGCATACAGTACAATGTACATGTACATGTACACGTCTGTACAGTTTTATCTTTGTGCATGTAGCATTGGAAGTGACCTTTGACCCATGACGCACATCTTGGCATCAGATCACTATGCAAACATCACGTCCATGTACATTGTATGTGTTGTGTGATCCTGTCCCCAAAAATGTCAATGGCAGCTGATAAAATGACTTGTGTCACTCTCTCACCCCCTCTTTCTCTCCCTGTCACTCTCATTCCCCCCTCGCCCTCTCTCCCTCTCTTTCCCTATCTCTATCTGTCCCCCTCTCTCCCTCTCTGTCTCTCTATCCCCCTCTCTCCATCTCTCTCGCTCTCTCTCGCTCTGTCTTTCTCTCTCCCTATCTCCCCCTCCCTCTGTACCATTCCCCTCTCTCTTTCTCCCTCCCTCCATGTCCCTAACTCTCTCCCCCTCCCTCCCTCTCTCTCTTTCTCTCCATTTGTGTGTCTCTCTGTCTCTCTGTCTGTCTCTCTGTCTCTCTCATGATCGGCACAGTCAAATTGAGTCAATGTACAATGTACAATGTAGCAGACTAAAACGTAGGTCATTTGGGAAGGGCATTCCCTCCCCTCCCCTGCCCCGCCCTGCCCTGCCAACCAGGGGTTAGCAGTCAGGATGTGTCATTGTCAAAACAAGCGGGCAAATCCTGCCAAATAATCGTTTAATTGGTTACCAGGAGCCTCCCTGATGCAATCAGCATCAGCTGTTTGCAGTCATCCTCAGAATTTTGATCTGTTGTCTTTCTCTCTGTCAAGAAGGGGGGAGGGGGGGAGAGGGCAGCTACATGTAGGTAGTGGAGTGAGTGAGTATGGTGGGGGTTGAGGGGTAGCTGAGGATGACATGGGGGGATATAAAAACTGGGTGTGGCTGCTGTCTAGTTGTCAGGCTTCTCCGTTTCTGCTCATCCCCTTTCTGGGAACACCCTGGCGCGGCGCTGTGCATGGGCAAGGCATCCAGCCGGCACTGCTGTACGCGCGTGCCTCCTGGGAATAGGATGGTTTGCGTTTGGACGGCCACAGCAATGTGTGGTGCTTGTGCATATGTGTGAGATGGCACGATGCTGAGGACAATGCGCTGTATACGGCAGTGAATCCATTGCAAGCATTGGAATCAGTGATCCAGTTCTTGCGTTTCTGTGTGCGGTACACTGTTTGCTGTTACCATGCTGACACACTGTACATTGTGAGTAATGACATTGCAAATAATTATACACAACACATGCACAGGTACGTACTAGACTGGTACATGAACAATGTATTACTGTGTAAGCCTTTCAATTTGGTTGAAGGAAGGAGACAGCAATTTTACAAAATGTTGCCAACAAACTTTGGTCTACTGTAAATGAATTAAACGTGTACGTGTATGCACACGTATCGTATGCACACATTTGCTCAGTGAATACAGAAACTGACTAATTACATACTGTACATGTTTATATTCTCTATAGGCTCTGTGTATACATACATGTACATATACACGTACAGTGCGTTATTTTGTGCACACACTTGAATGTCAACACACTAGACAGGAAGACCAAAGTTTTTGTTGAAGCATTCACAGGACACACGCTTCAAACAACTTTTAAAAACTACAAACAATTCCTCCTAGCCATTACTTCAGCAAGAACCTGGTGCCTGTCAGCCAGCAGTCAACCAGCCAGCCAGCCAACCAGCCAGCCAGCCAGTCAACCAGCCAGTCAACCAGCCAGCCAGCCAGTCAACCAGCCAGCCAGCCAGTCAACCAGCCAGTCAACCAGCCAGCCAGCCAGCCAGCCAGCCAGCCAGCCAGCCAGCCAGTCAGCCAGCCAGTCAACCAGCCAGCCAGCCAGCCAGCCAGCCAGTCAGCCAGCCAGTCAACCAGCCAGCCAGCCAGTCAACCAGCCAGCCAGCCAGCCAGCCAGCCAGCCAGTCAACTAGCCAGCTAGCCAGCCAGCCAGCCAGTCAGTCAGCCAGCCAGTCAGTCAGTCAGTCAGTCAGCCAGCCAACCAGCCAGCCAGCCAGCCAGCCAGCCAGCCAGCCAGCCAGCCAGCCAGCCAGCCAGCAAGCCAGCCAGCCAGCCAGCCAGCCAGCCAGCCAGCCAGCCAGCCAGCCAGCCAGCCAGCCAGCCAGTCAACCAGCCAGTCAACCAGCCAGCCAGCCAGTCAACCAGCCAGCCAGCCAGTCAACCAGCCAGTCAACCAGCCAGCCAGCCAGCCAGCCAGCCAGCCAGCCAGCCAGCCAGTCAGCCAGCCAGTCAACCAGCCAGCCAGCCAGCCAGCCAGCCAGTCAGCCAGCCAGTCAACCAGCCAGCCAGCCAGTCAACCAGCCAGCCAGCCAGCCAGCCAGCCAGCCAGTCAACTAGCCAGCTAGCCAGCCAGCCAGCCAGTCAGTCAGCCAGCCAGTCAGTCAGTCAGTCAGTCAGCCAGCCAACCAGCCAGCCAGCCAGCCAGCCAGCCAGCCAGCCAGCCAGCCAGCCAGCCAGCCAGCCAGCCAGCCAGCCAGCCAGCCAGCCAGCCAGCCAGCCAGCCAGCCAGCCAGCCAGCCAGCCAGCCAGCCAGCCAGCCAGCCAGCCAGCCAGCCAGCCAGCCAGCCAGCCAGCCAGCCAGCCAACCAGCAGGAAGTATTATCATGTCTTGAAGATGAGCTGGGCCCGGTGAGGAGCTTACCGGGACAGCAGCGAGTCTTCCTAGCCTGGGTTTCGCCCTCACCCAGGGGATTTGTGGGCGGGGCAGGGGAGCTGGCAGGGTGGAGAGAGGGAGGAGAGAGGGGAGAGGGGGAGTGGGGAGGAAAGAGAGGAAGTGCTTCATTACTGGAATGACCCCCTCTCCAAGCCAATTCCATCATGGCTTGGGCTTAGCTGGCCACAGCCTGTGTGCTCTCATTTTATGTGTGGTGGAGTTTGGGTGCATCTCTCCCTCTCCTTCTCCATCTCCCTCTCTCCCTTCCCCATCTCTCTGCCTCTATCCCCATCCTCTCTCCCCTCCCCGCCTCACTCCCTGCCTCTGTCTGTCTCTGTCTCAGTGTCTGTCGGTCTCTCTCTCCCTCCCCTCTCTCTCTCTCTCTCTCTCCCAGTCTCCCTCCCTCCCCTCTCTCTCACTCCCAGTCTCCCTCCCTCTCTCTCTCCCTCCCTCTCTCTCTCTTCCTCCCTCTATCTCCCTCTCCCTCCCTCCACCCCTCTATCTCTCTCCCTCCCTCTCTATCTCTCCCTCCCTCTCTCTCTCTTCCTCTCTCTCTCTCTATCTCCCTCCCTCCACCCTCCCTCTCTCTCCCTCCCTATCTATCTCTCCCTCTCTCCCTCCATCTTTCTCTCCCTCTCTTACAGCAGGTGCTGTAATCTGTTCGTTTCCAACCAGGGCGTATGAGGAGATCAACACCAGTACAGTCATCAGACAGACAGAGAGAGAGAGAGAGAAAGCAGGAAGGGGAGGCAATAGCTAAATCCAAGGATGGCCATCCATGGAGTGAAGTGAACAAAGCGGGGATTTAACACTGGGCTCCAAGCTTATTTTGGGAGGAGGGGAAAGAGTGGAGGTTATTCCCGAATGCTGTGATTGTGAATAGTCAGTGATTAAAAAAAGGAGAGACAAGCAAAAGCTATATATAGGAGTTTAGGGAAATCTCATATGCAAGGTCAGCATCAACTGAGATAGCCGTACTGTGCACTGCACTTTCTGTTATTAGACTAAATCGGGGATCAAATTTGGAGGGGAAAATTATTTCTTTTCCAATTAAACAAAGGAAGGGAAATGTGTTTAAAAAAATTAGTAATATGCAAAACTGCTGCCAGCTAACAGGCTTCAACATTCAAAAAATCAAAAATTAGGAGGTCCCGATAGATAGCGGCCGTTCCAAATAGTTATAAACTCATTTTTGCCCAAATTGGTAATGAATCTTTTTTTTAGGATGATACATGTGCATGGTAGACATACATGCACGCTTGTTCATTCCTAAGACACGCAGTTGAGGTCTCAATGTACTTGTGACAGTGAGTTACATGCGCAGTATCACTTTCCACGCAAGTGATGAGAAAGAAAGTCTAAAGCTGAGTGAGTAAGCAGATTTGGACCTGATGACTTTCACTTTCAAGCAGGCCTTTTTGCAATTATAACTTGCCCTCCAAAACACACTAGATTGAATGAAACGCTGATATAAATAGGGGAGTGGGTACTGGACTGACATAGTGAGCCATACTGTAGGTGAACTATGTAATCTGAGGTCAAGGAATGGACTTATTAAAAGCATGCCATCTCTGTAGTATAACACATCGTCTCTATATCTTGTCTTTGAATGCTACCATCCCTAGGGGTCATGGACTCGACAATAAATCTGCAGTGTAATGTTTGTGCAATGCTGACATAGGGGGCATCAATCAAAATGCTCTGGTATATTTACAAACCATGTACACTGTACATGTGCATTCAAACACGCTTTGAGCTTTGAAAGGATGTGGCCCCACAGGGTATTCGTTCAAACGAACTAAATGTGCAGGCATACACATGTTGGCCTACATGGAGGCCCTGAAAATATTGCGCAGGAGAGTACAATTTTGTTGTAGAGGCAATCATGCATGTACATACATGTACATGCACATTGAACATGTAAATGCACTAGTGCAGGTGTACATGTAAATGCACTAGTGCAGGTGTACATGTAAATGCACTAGTGCAGGTGTACATGTAAATGCACTAGTGCAGGTGTACATGTAAATGCACTAGTGCAGGTGTACATGTAAATGCACTAGTGCATGTGTACAGGTAAATGCACTAATACAGGTGTACATGTTAATGCACTAGTGCAGGTGTACATGTAAATGCATTAGTACAGGTGTACACGTACATGTAAATGCACTAGTGCAGGTTTACATGTAAATGCACTAGTGCAGGTGTACATGTAAATGCACTAGTGCAGGTGTACATGTAAATGCACTAGTGCAGGTGTACATGTAAATGCATTAGTACAGGTGTACACGTACATGTACAGTACATGTAAATGCACTAGTGCAGGTGTACATGTACACTGTAAATGCACTAGTGCAGGTGTACATGTAAATGCATTAGTACAGGTGTACACGTACATGTAAATGCACTAGTGCAGGTTTACATGTATATGCACTAGTGCAGGTGTACATGTACACTGTAAATGCACTAGTGCAGGTGTACATGTAAATGCACTAGTACAGGTGTACATGTAAATGCACTAGTGCAGGTGTACATGTAAATGCACTAGTGCAGGTGTACATGTAAATGCACTAGTGCAGGTGTACATGTAAATGCACTAGTGCAGGTGTACATGTAAATGCACTAGTGCATGTGTACAGGTAAATGCACTAATACAGGTGTACATGTTAATGCACTAGTGCAGGTGTACATGTAAATGCATTAGTACAGGTGTACACGTACATGTAAATGCACTAGTGCAGGTTTACATGTAAATGCACTAGTGCAGGTGTACATGTAAATGCACTAGTGCAGGTGTACATGTAAATGCACTAGTGCAGGTGTACATGTAAATGCATTAGTACAGGTGTACACGTACATGTACAGTACATGTAAATGCACTAGTGCAGGTGTACATGTACACTGTAAATGCACTAGTGCAGGTGTACATGTAAATGCATTAGTACAGGTGTACACGTACATGTAAATGCACTAGTGCAGGTTTACATGTATATGCACTAGTGCAGGTGTACATGTACACTGTAAATGCACTAGTGCAGGTGTACATGTAAATGCACTAGTACAGGTGTACATGTAAATGCACTAGTGCAGGTGTACATGTAAATGCACTAGTGCAGGTGTACATGTAAATGCACTAGTGCAGGTGTACATGTAAATGCACTAGTGCAGGTGTACACATGTACATGTAAATGCACTAGTGCAGGTGTACATGTAAATGCACTAGTGCAGGTGTAAATGTAAATGCACTAGTGCAGGTGTACATGTAAATGTATGCACTAGTGCAGGTGTACATGCAAATGCACTAATGCAGGTGTACATGTAAATGCACTAGTACAGGTGTACACGCACTAGTGCAGGTGTACATGTACTGTACATGTAAATACATACCGTACAGTATTTACCGGTACATGTGTAATACATTATAAATAGTAGCCTAACTGCCCAGACATGTCATGATGATGACATGTCTTATACATGCATTATCCCTAGTTTACCAATATCCTTCAAAGTAGGTCAGAATGCTCTGGAAGTATCAGGTACCCATAGGAAGTAGAAGTCTAATGAAGACAGGTAGTGACAATGCACAAACCCTTAGCAAGCCAACAACCACCTCCCCTCCCCCTTTCCCCCCTAGTCCAGGGGACAGACACACAGCAGGTGGCTGTCTCCATATCACCTGGCTTCATGCAAACATCTGGGCCAGAGGGAGGGGAGGAGGAGAGGAGAGGAGAGGAGAGGAGAGGAGAGGAGAGGAGAGGAGAGGAGAGGAGAGGAGAGGAGAGGAGAGGAGAGGAGAGGAGAGGAGAGGAGAGGAGAGGAGAGGAGAGGAGAGGAGAGGAGAGGAGAGGAGAGGAGAGGAGAGGAGAGGAGAGGAGAGGAGAGGAGAGGAGAGGAGAGGAGAGGAGAGGAGAGGAGAGGAGAGGAGAGCAGAGGAGAGGAGAGGAGAGGAGAGGAGAGGAGAGGAGAGGAGAGGAGAGGAGAGGAGAGGAGAGGAGAGGAGAGGAGAGGAGAGGAGAGGAGAGGAGAGGAGAGGAGAGGAGAGGAGAGGAGAGGAGAGAGGAGAGGCGAGGAGAGGCGAGGCGAGGCGAGGCGAGGAGAGAGAGGAGAGGTGATGAATGCGCAGCGATTCTTTAATCGCAATCAAAATGTCACTTATTTTGCAGTGTGAGAACATCAGTTTTCAATTGATTCACTTTCAATTGAAATCAGTTTTTCAATTGATTCACTTTTCGATAATCTAAATTGTGAACACACCTACTGTGCATAGGCCAAGACTCACATTAAAACAACACTTGCATCTAATAAATGGCTACCCTTCCCACAAGTCCACAACGCCCTTAAAAATGAGGCATAATGTACCTGTGCACTGTACGTAACTCATTTACAAGGCAAATCAGGCTAATGACATTATTTATGGCACCTGACAGCTCGGGGGAGGCGAGGGGAGGGGAGGGGTGATTGGAAGGGGCTTGTCGGGCTAATTGCTTAACCCAAACGGGAAGGGGTTGTCCATTCCAGCACCGCTGAAAAATATCCTCAGTCTCTCCCCCTCCTCCCTCCCCCCCCCCACCACATCCCTGCCTTGAATTTGCATGCATGAGATCCATCATATCACGCAGGAAAGTGACCCAACCCCAGATCCTTCTCTGTGCGGTGATGCTGCAGCGACATTACTTTCCCCTGAGGATTAATTGCATTCTGATGCTAGGACCCTGCCTCCTCTGTTTCCCCCCAAAAAGACAAGAAACGAGGTCTCTATTTAGGATTGGTATTAACGGCAAAAGGGATGGAAAGGGGCAGGGGGGACGGATCAGGGCAGATGGGAAGACCTTACACATGCTGTGTCCACTTTGGAAAGTCTACAGGTTGTGATCTGGGGGGTCTTCGGGGTGAGGTTCAGTCCCAGAGGGCATGAAGGGAAGGGGGGGTGGGGCTGGAGTGGGTTGGAGAGGGGAGTGACTGGAGTGGGACAGGAGGGAAGGGGACTGGTTTGGGAGGCTGGACTGGTGGGTATGATTCCAGTTTGGAACAGGTCCTGACCTGGTTCCTGGTCTACTATAGCCCACAGGGAGATGGAGGGTGCAGGTAAGGGGGGCTGGACCGAGTTGGAGAGGAGAGTGACAGGAGTGGGACTGGGGGGGGGACTGGTTTGGGAGGCTGGACTGGTGGGTATGATTCCAGTTTGGAACAGGTTCATGGGTTCATGGTCTACTTTAGCCCACAGAGAGACGGAGGGTGCAGGGAAGGAGAGGGCTCAGAAGGGGTTGGAGTGGGCTGGGGAGGGGGAGTGACTGGACCGGAAGTGGGGAAGGGAACTATTTGGGAAGGGTGGATGGGGTGGCATGCTTCCACTTTGGAGCCAGACAGGTCCTGCCTGGGACTTCCATCATGGGTCAGGGCTCTTGGGGGGCTGCTCTGGTCCCAGGGGGAGATAAAGGGGGCAGGGAGTGGGTTGGAAAGGGAGTGAGATGAGTGGAAAGGAGGAAGGGGACTCCTTAGGAGGATGGAAAGGGTGGCATGCCTCCACTTTGGATCGAGACAGGTCCTGACCTGTGTAGTATGGGTATTGGGGTATGCTTTGGGAATCAAGGGGCAGGGCAGTGGGTTTGAAGGAAGTGGCAGAGAGTGCAAAGGGAAGGGGCAGCAATCAAGCACATGTACAGTAGAGTACATGTACATGTACATGTACACTGTACACAGTACATGTACATGTGTACAGTACATGGGGGAAATGCTGCTTTTCAGTTTCAACATAGGCCTACAGTACTTGTACAGTGTACATGTACATGTAACATGTACATGCACGGTACATGCACAATACATACTGTACATGTAGGCTCACTGTAATAACTGTGCACGTCCATACTCGTTCCTGTACAATTCATGTACATGTACTTACAGTGTACATGTACAATGTACATGTACATACGTACATGCAATGTACATGTACAGTTTGTAAACCATGTGTTGAACATTCATACATGTACAGCACATGCACCCACAAAAGGAAAGTCAAGTTGTGACGTTACCAGAGTCACCACACCCAATCTGCCTGCATTGTGTACTTAATGTGCGCCACTAAATAGCCATGACCAACTCAAAGTGCGGGAGCCTCATACAATTACAATCGTACAATGTATGCGAGCGGTTTTTAATTCAATGATCCACCACACTTCCTACTTAAGCCAGCAGTGCCTGCACAGTGCCAAACCGAGGATGACCCACAGACCTAGGCAATTGAATAGCCAGTTATCAAGGACTGCGTGTGTCACTCTCACTACATGTTTGACCCTTCAGTGGAAGCTTTGTCAATGGGACAGGGGTTTGTTGGCTGGCAGCCCAGTTGGATGTGGGCGTTTTCCTGAGAACAAACCTCCGGTTCAGCTGAGTGCGTTACATTGTGCAGTATTTGAGGGGAGGACTGACAATGTGAATGCCGACACTGAGTTTAACAGGGTGAAACTAAACTAGTTTGGGTGGGAATGGATGATATGAGATGTACACATGAACACATACATGTACTGTACATGTACAGATACAGGTCACCATGTACACATGTACATGTACAAGGAACAGCCTACAGGTACATCTAATGTACATGTACATGTACACTGTACATGTGTACATGTATATACAATGTAAATGCATACACTGTACACATGTACATGTACATGTACATGTACATGTGTACATGGTGTACCTTACAAGTACATGTACATGTACAAGTCTATATAATACTGTATGTTGATTATATTCATGTACATGTACATGTATGTACATGTATGTACATTTGCACATTTGTACATGTACATGTACATAATATACATGTACATGTATCCCATTCACATTATAAAAATGCAAAATGCATGTACATGTACACACCGTATGTGAGGTACACACATGTACTGTACTGTTCACAATGAATGTTGAGGAAATAGTAACTACATGAACATGTACTGTACATGTACATGTACATGTACCACTGCAGGTACAGGTGTAATGCAGTGTTTACAAAATGTAAATGAACATGTACAGAACTTGTACTGTATGTATATTGTACATGTACATGTACACGTACATTTACATGTACATGTGTTTGTACATGTATGAAACAATACAAGTACATGTACATTTTGTACATGTCCATGTACAGTACATGTACTTAAAGTTCAATGCTATCGACAAACATGTACATTATGAACAACTGTACATGTAAGACTGTGCAGGCATTTGGTTTGGTTGCACTGTGTGGGTGCTACAAGGGCCAGGGTCCCCGCAATGACCCTGTGAGCAATACAACACTCCATCAAATATAAATCATTATCACACATGTCACTGACAACCACTTCGCAAGGCCATCTCACACCGGGTTTTTGGATCACAAGAATGGGATAGAAGGATTGCAGGGACCATCAGAGCACCCTGGCTGGACATTCGTGTACCCATAACCCATCGATGAAGTGGGCCATATGGTTTCTGTGCATCGCTCATCGTCTTGCGATTGATAGCAAGTTACGATGGGTTTGATGAAATCGGGTCCAATTTAATGGCTCTGCTTAATATAAGCGTTGAATCGACGTTCACAGTAACCAACAATTCCGTGCTTACTCTCTTCCGTAAGCAAAAAAATATTCACTTTGCGCATGCATGAATTGCTTCCATGCCTGGAATGCAAAAGAAATCTTTGCCACATTTTTCAAATTAATTTCAAATAGACCTGTACATGTATAGCAACACCGTTAAGGGTTGAAAACTGTACCTCGGCCAAAACTGCGTCGATGAAAATATTCGGTCACCATTGAAATTTGGGTCGTCGTATTCCATACACGACCGCCATTTTCCTGTTGTTGCATATGCAAAATCCTGTGTTAAGCGCTACACATGTAGCTCTTTAAGCGCCGAATCCTTGCTTACGATAGAGTGTACGGGGGAGAGGAGGCAAACAGCCTGGTTGCTCGCTTAAAATGTCCTGACTGGGGAGACCAAGTCGGCAAGACCAGAGGAACACCTTCCATGGAGATAAAAGCAAGCGGACTGCAGAGCACTTGCCAGGGCCTTGTTGCGGAGGGGGGGGGGGGGAGGGAAACTCACCTTGAGATAGGAGCCATGGTACTTGGTGATGAAGGCCGACTCGCACTGACTCAGCACGGTGATCTCCTGCTGGATGTCCTCGATCTCGTCCTCCGCCTCCTCCAGGTCGATGATCTTGATGGCCACGATGCGCTTGGTCCGATTGTCGATGCCCTTGAAGACTTCGCCAAAGGAGCCCTTGCCGATGCGCTCCAGCTTGGTGAAGAGCTGCTCTGGGTCGGCCTTCATGTTCTGCTCAGTGAGAGGCAACGAGGAGAAAGAGAGAGAAAGGGGAAAAGTGGATGAGGAACTGTGGATGTTTGAAATGAAGGCTTCGGCATCTAGAAATGTTTAGCCCCATCTAGCATTTGGCTCCAGTTTCTTGGTGACTGCCAGGCGAGAGGCAACAAGGAGAGAGAGAGAGAGAGAAAGAGGAAAAGTGGATGAGGAACTGTGTACGTTTACAAAATGAAGCATCTAGAAATGTCTCCTGACGATGAGCAGAGTACATTACACACTACCCGAAATGTTGAGTTACCAGCTCTTTTCAGAGCCACACACCACCTTGAAAGAGAAGTGCTTCACGGTGTCACCGCAAACCTTCCACTTTGTACTTCCACCATGCAAACCTTCAAGTCTTATCTGATGTTTTTTAACCCCATGTAGCGTTTGGCCCCAGTTTCTCTGATCATAGCCCAGGGGAACAACAGGGAAAGACAACAGCACCTCTAATTGCTCCTTGCCTCATATGCAAGAAGACGAAGCCGATTGCAATATACCGGTATTCGCGATATCGGGATATATATTTAAAAGTACTGCCTGGCCAACTTACTGGCCAATCCAATTATCGCCTGTCTGTAAGCTTTTATAGCACGGCCTTCTGTGTGATCTTGAAGAGCGATAAGCTTTCCTTAGCAAAAATAATGAAAAACCAGAAACCGCAAAGGGGGTGCGGAGGGGGAGTGCCAGCCAGCCATTTGACTCAAAAATAAGGTAGCCTAGATGTGATTTGGACCATTCAAATTAGGACCCCTAAAATTACTAAGGGAGTCATGTCAGGCCCACATGTGAATTACACCATTAGGGTGGTAATCCCCACTGATAGTGAGAGCGTAGGAGGGAGGAGGGGGTACCCCAAGAGGGTCAAAAGTTTAACAGCCTTCAATTACCCCCGTCCCTACCCATTTCCTTGATAGCCTGCCCCCCATCTTACGTACATGTACATGTACAGTACGCAAGTGCACCCATCTCACACCCGTAAGATGCCTAGATTCCCCGAGGGGTAACCGGTTATAAAACGGGGCACCGGTTAAGCTGGGCAGCTGAGTTCTGAGCTCTGCATCCCTGCACTTATATTGTATGATGCATGTGTAAACAGTACAGTACAGTACAGTTTACATGTAGGTCCTCATTTTTAAGCTTTAGGCTTCATATGAGTCAGGACTCCTAGGAGCCTGGTGAAACCAGTCTTCGACTGTGTTTCTCTTTTAATCTGCTCAATAGAAAGATCACCCAGTAGTCCTGAGATACCTATCCAGGGATCTCGATAGTATGGGACTCTAGGGATAAAAAATAAACTAAGCTTGGTCAAATTTGTATTTTCCCTACGACATATACATGTATGAGCTATGTATTTCAGATACTGGACATTAATATCATCCCGTAGTGGTTGACGACAAAGTACGCAAGTTGCCTTATTCACAGATAGGCATGATCCCCCCACCACACCCCAAAAAAAAAAAAGCCAGCCAACTTTGTCAACTTCACAGTCACAATTTCCTATCAGGGGCATTTGCTAAGTTGGTCAGCCGGGAAAACACTCTTAGAGGCTATGACTGCTGTAATGTGTACTTGTACATGGACAGAACTTTTAACTTGAAGGCAGCACAAAGTGGCCGATGCATTTGTACACGATGTAAGATGTATGATGTAAGGTGCTTGTCAACTACTGTACCCTGGCCTTACTAAAGCTGCATTTCTACTGGATTGTTTAAATTTCAATTGGGTAAATCTTACTGCTGTCCCCACTTGGACTTTCCAGTCGGGAAATTTATCCGAGACCTTGGATAAAGTAATCTAAAATAGCTGGCATTATAACGGATCAACAGGGCACTGCACATGACCTGTGAGATTAAATAATGACCTTTATACATGTAGTGCGGCCAGGTTCAAAACCACTTCTGAATGGCATCACGAGAGGAGATCATTACACGCCGTGAGCATGCAAAGACAGAGCACAATGCTTTTTGTATTGTTGATGCACTAGGCCTATACAGGCTGTGGTCATCCAAAAGTTCGAGCAGAACAACACAGCTAAGAAAGCCTACAGGTGTACATGTGAAGGAAAATCCTTCCATCGGAGACGGCTTGCACCGAACCTAGATTACTGAGACTGGGCTGGTTGCCCCCTTTAATGAGGACAAGAGACCTGGGTACAGCACAAACGCTTCCTCTGTAGTCTGGTCCGGCTTCCCCAACGCCCACCCCCCCCCCCTATTCCTTTTTTTTTGAGAGGGGAGTAGCGAGAGGAGAGGGAAGAGGGTGAGAGACCGCTGCCTTTCTACTCGTAATCTGCAGGGCAACCCTGACTCCTCATGCAGCAGACAGATTGTATTCTCCTGAGAGGTAGTGAGCCAATTACTCCGCGACTCCTTAACCCACAGCTTCTAAAAAAAAATTAAGACACAGGAAAAAAAATCCCCCACCCCCGACTCCTTGAAAAGTAGTTGCGTCATGCACAATGCAGATACTGAAAGAATAGAATGGAAAAGTTTTGGTGTTTGTGTAATGTCAAGTGGGCGGGGGGATGGGGCAAGAACAGGGGATGAATTTGGGCTCCAATTTCCTGGGCAACGTTCGGGGCTAGGTTCGGTTGATTGAACTTGTTTCCTCCAATGAATGAGACGGGAAGGGAGGGAGGCAGGGAGGGGAGGGAGGAGGGGAGGAGGCGGGGAGGGAGGCAGGGAGGGGAGGGAAGGGGGAAGGAGGCGGGGAAGGAGGTAGGGAGGCAGGGAGAGGGGGAGAGAGGGAGGGAGGGAGGGAGGGAGGGATGGAGGGGGGAGGGAGGGAGGGAGTGGAGGCAGGGAGGGAGGGAGGGGGGAGGCAGGGAGGGAGGAAGGGAGGCAGGGAGGCAGGGAGGCAGGGAGGGAGGCAGGGAGGCAGGGAGGCAGGGAGGCAGGCAGGGAGGCAGGCAGAAAGGGAGGCAGGCAGGGAGAGGGCAGGTCATTTGTCTAGTGGCCGGGGAGCAACAGTCATGATTGATGTGCAAGGAGGTCATGCAGGGCAGGGCGGGGTGGGGGTCACAAAGCAATTGCCCTACTCCCAACTCGTCTTATCACACGCTTCCTACGGGCAAGACAGACACCCATTGTAATTCATAAAGTTAAAATCTGCTGACAAAGATTCTTTTTTCATCTGCCCTGGGGAGGATTAACTGCTTAAGCCCACTGGGGGGCATCTCTTGCCAAAAATTAATCCTTTATTTTGGGTTTTGGAAACGCCCTTTGCCTGGTCGTCGGGCACATGCGTTCCAATGAGGGCTGGCTGTCCGGGTACGTGTACACGTAGGGCCTGCTGGTAAGGGCTCGTGTCTGTAGGTAATAAGCACTAAGGAAGCCAGGTCCACATGTATGTAACTGATACTGTGCCTGGACAATGTGTTTCTACTTGGGTCAAAGTCACAACATGGGCTCGCAAGGGGCAATATTTAGCACTTGTGTTAGTCAACTCCAGTTCAGATCCAGATAATGTACAGTGTACATGTACCGGTGTACATGTATGTTGCATGCATACATGTGTACATGTACATGTACATGTACGTATCTTTGCTGATGTACATTGTACAGTACATGTATCTTTGCTTATTTGCTTATGTATCTGACATGTGTGCAGGTACTGTACATTACATACTGTAAATGTATACATGTGTACATATACATGTACATGTACACAAGTGCACTACAGAAGTACACATGTACATGTACAGTACATGTACATGTACAGTACTTTTACGTACCTGTACATGTACTCATATTGTACTGTACATGAACATGTACAAGTATATATTGAACAGTACAAATACATGTACATGTACGTGTACATGTAGAGTACATGTACACGTACTCCTGTACATCTGTAGCGCACACTATACACACGTACAAAAGAGGTGTCAAGAGGTGGTGGTTGCCTGCTCAAAGTTCAGACAGCACTGCCCCTAGGGTAAACAAACTAATCAGCACATACTGTACATATACTAATGCACACACTGGTGCGTGCTAATTGTGTGTAGCACACTGGCGGTGTAGTACATGTGAACATACTGGTACATGTACTGTACATGTACATGTACATGTAACATTCACAAACATGTACCGGTACTGTACAGGTATGTATGTAAATTAATACACAGTACTTAATTACATGTACATGTACATGTACAATGTAAATTGTACAGTGTAGCCTACAGCATGTATTAGCACATGAAGTTAAAATCTCAACAAAAAAAGCAGGAGTCACAGGTTTGAATCCCGCCAGAGCTGCCTGGATCTGTTCAGCAAGGAATGGGGCAAACAACTTAGCACACCATGCTTATGATGTTAAGGCAAACCCTCATTAAATTCACTCTAGTCTTCCTACCAACTTTCCTCCTTTGATCCCTTCCCTACTGCTTGCCCTTCCCTTTGATCTCACCCTGGTCTGTCTACCAGCTTTCCTCCTTTGATCCCTTCCCTACTGCCTGCCCTTCCCTTTGATCTCACCCTGGTCTGTCTACCCGCTTTCCTCCTTTGATCCCTTCCCTACTGCTTGCCCTTCCCTTTGATCTCACCCTGGTTTGTCTACCCGCTTTCCTCCTTTGATCCCTTCCCTACTGCTTGCCCTTCCCTTTGTCTACGAGCTTTCCTCCTTTGATCCCTTCCCTACTGCCTGCCCTTCACTTTGATCTCACCCTTGTCTGTCTCCCAGCTTTCCTCCTCTGATCCCTTCCCTACTGCTTGCCCTTCCCTGTGATAATGACAAGTACCTGGTGGCAGTCCCTGATCTCCTCCAGCGACTGCACTTTGCCGGGGCCGTCGCAGATCCGCTCCAAGCCCCGGAGCAGGCTATTCCAAGAATCCAGGTGGCTACGGAGACCCTCTATGAGTGAGCTCCGCAGGCCAGGCCCACTGACCACAATCTTCTGCCACATATCCATCGCTGCGGATGCCGTAATTTTCTCTCCCACCTCTCTTAATCCCGTTCGCACACGAGTCAAAGTCCCACCAAACTGCCTGGATCTCGATCCTCGAGAAAAAAAAAAAGCTCAAACGTTTCCGCCCGTCAGTCGCAAGCGACCGCAGATTTCCAGCGGACCAAAAGCCGACGCCGACTGAAATCCTCAACCTCAATGGGACTGAGGAGTCTTGAGGTTTATCCCCGCCACTGACTGAAACCAAATCTGGGGATTGGCAGGCAGATCTGTCCAAGTCTATGCTCAGTGACCAGATTGACTTCTGCCCTCCCTTAACAGAGAGGAAAGACCACACTGGGTGGCAACGGCCATGAAGGATGGGGTGATCCACCGTACAGGGAGTGTTTCTGGAGAGCGTGCATGCACACCTAGCTCAGCTCATTGCCTCAACATCAGGACTGGCTGAGGGTTTGTTCTGGAGAGTGATGACGGCACCTCTCTATCCAAACAAAACAAAATTGGTTGGAGCGGAAGTGATGACGGGTTATTTTTTTTCTCGGCGGCACACAGGAAGGCAGTTAGTTTCCCCTGCTGCTCCTCAGTGCCGACTTCAAGACAATGACAGCGAACAGACTTGGAAGACCATCTCAGGCAGGAAGAACAATGGACTCTCATCAAAAAGCAATCCGAAAGACTCGGGTCTTTCTTGTTTTTGCGGTTGTTTTTTTTTTTTTTTCAACCCAAGGGAGCCCGACAGCTGATCATTTGCTAAGGCAAACCCTCCTCAAAGCTCGCAAACGGCTGAGACGTTGCAGCGTCGTGTGGAAGAAAAATACAGGGTGGATTCTGAAGAGCTGGAGGAAATCTACTTCATGGAGGAAATCAACTTCATTATCAGGAGACTGATGAACAGCTCATCTTATACAGTGTACAGACCGCAGATAACCGGTATTCGTCCTTCAAGAGAATTTAAAGCGCAGTCCATGAGTATTCCACCTACATGTATGTCAGTGCATGGAAAGCAACACAGTGTTCCCTGGGCAAGTTTCTGGCCCAAAAAATAGACCCGATGCACGTTCAAATCTGAATTTGCACCACGGTTGCACTGGAACCTCAGGTCTGCATGCGGGTTAGAAGCTCCGAGAGAAAGTTCCGATGGGCATCAAACTCGACTGCAGTCATAGTTGAAGGTGTGGCGCGCGTGCACATGCGTACGGCTCCCCTGCCCAACTCAGCAGTCCGACTGAAGACTGAGGAACGTTGTGAGTGAGCAACGCGCCCGGCAGTGTTGGGGTCTCACCTCGACTGAGCTCGAATCTCTTGTGAGGGGAGCGCGGCAGAGGGAGTGGAGGGAGACACAGAGAGAGAGGGAGAGGGGAGGAGGGGGTCGGAGCAGGAAACGCTAAATAATGAACTCATTTCGGTCAGGGTCTTAGCAGGCTTACAGGGGTTGGGGAGGGGAGGGAGGAGAGGGGGGAGTGGAGGAAGTGGTGACTAGCATGCAGCTAGATGGGCGGTGCTTTTCCTCTCGCAAATTTATACCCCCCCTCTCTACCCTCCCTCCCTCCCCTCTCCCACTCGGCAGGCACGGCATACATGTACAGCACAGAACCCAGACTCGGACAAGCTCCGCACGTAGTACAGATGGCAATGCATTGGCCACCATCCAGCACTTACTACTGGTCTACAAGAGTGAGGAGGTATCCCCTATCTCTCTCATGCCGCGCTAGCTTTGCCACAGGACAATGCTGATTAGACGAGCCAGGGGTGTGTTTTTTTTCCCGTAGGTAGGTGTGGAATTTTTTTGGGGGGGGTTCACGGCCGCAGATTGTTTTCATCGGTGTGACAGAGTGACTTTGCCATCCGTGCTAGTGACGGGACGGGGCAAGTGCTCTGGGCAGGCGGGTCGTGCGCCCTCCTTTGCTGCACTTTTGAGATTTTTCGGCGGGCGGGAAACTTGACGGGGCGAGTTGGAAGGCTGCACTGCTGCATGGCTAGCGCAACTGTGCAGGGCACAGGTCTAGCAGGGGATGGGTTACACAGATGTTTACATGTATACATGTACATGGGTCGTTCCTTTTCTAATATGAACATGGGAACATCATATACTGTACTGTATATGTACATGTACAGTATGTACATGTACATGTAAACGTTCAGTGTACGTGCAAATGTACATGTTCTTATACATGTACATGTACTGTATGTACATGTACATTAGTCATGTACATGTACATGTACATTAGTAATGTACATGTACATGTACAGTGGTATACATACACATGTACTGTACATGTACTGTACACATGTAAGATGTACAGGTACATGTAGATCTATTGTTACTCATTCACCCAAGACACTTAGTCAACTGTTCAATCATTAACAAGTTGAAATTCCAAAGTTCTGCGTCAGACAAATTCGGGTGATGCTCTTCAGATTAAGACTAAGACTACACCTGTAGAGTAGATTTTGGGAATTTCTGTGGTGTGGTACTGGTACAGTACTCTAGTAGTAAAGGTTTTGTGCAAATCGTTGAAGTTAAAGTTAAAGTTCAATCTCTCGTACATGTGTGCTAAAACATGTCGAAACCTGTACAGACATACTGTACATGTACATACAGTATACAAGTTCATACAGGCATGTGTACATGTACATGTACACGTACTGTATTCCGTATGCATACCGTACTGTACTGTACTGTACATGTACTGTACATTGTACATGTACATGTACACGTTGTACAATGTACAATGTACATGTACACTGTACATATCGTACTGTACATTACATGTACCGGTACAATGAACATGTGTGTACGGTATATATGCATTGATGGATATTTTCATTGTACCAATGTCCTTGGCCACTGCTGGTACATGTACATGTATGTACTCCACATGTACACAATACAACTCCCATTGCAGCACTTGAACACAGACAGTTATGGTTCAATTGTGCCATTTCCTGCGCACTCTGTGCACACATAAGAAATGGCACGCAAGCACTTACATGTAGGACGTGCTCAGTTCTGCCCTCATAATAAGGAAGTCATCAATCCAGGGCAATTATTCTACAGCCCCACCCCCCCCCCCCCTAAATGGAATGCGAATCACCTCAGCCACCAGTTTGGGCGTTGACAAATTACTCTGAAAACACCTCATTCATCTGACCTTGGACAGTTCAGTCCCGTGTAGGGCCTACGAAACCCACTTTTCCAAAACCTCTATGATCCAATTTGGTTTTTGTATACTTCCACATGACAAACTACAACATTACACATATTTGGGTGCATCCACGCTAAATGTCAAACTGCACAACATCAAAATTAGCTCTCTTTAAAATGAAGTGGAAGTTCCAGAAATAACCTGTAATGATTCATGTTGTAATTATATGATTGTATAGATATAGTATACACAATAATTAAGGATTTGGTCGTTAGTTGTTCAAATTAAAGGTAATTTAACAAAAATGTCCAGCTTATTTTGGGGGGGTCTAGATGGGACATGCGTAAAGCCGGTATACTTGTATTTCTTTTGTAGCCATGTAACGATTGCCTAGTGGAACCGAAATAAGAAATAACCTTCAAGTATGGCAAATACAATATTTCAGATAAGAAATCTACTCCTCACCAATATTTTTAACACTTAATTTGTGTTTTACAACAAAATTTCGACGCGAAAAATTCAGCAATCACGTTCGTCACCTTGTCTGTCCACTTAGTGACGAACGTGAAACTGCCAGTTCATTGACATACTGTTAACCTTAACAACAAAAAGATTAATACGCCTTGCAAAGAAAACTACAATGTTTTATTCTACATAAAAAAAAATCAAAAGTTTTTATTTCATTGCATCAAAACTTTTCAATATGTAAGGGAGTTGCACGATTCTGTCCTTTTTTGATAACGTACGTCACATATGTTTTCCCGCCATTTAAAAAAAACCTTTAAGAATTATTTGTTTTCGCGGACGCACATTTTCAACGACGTTCACGCTATGCTTGACCGCCATGTTTGCTTAAAAAAGTTTATGCGTGCCCGTAGATCGAGGTCGTGGAAGGTCGTCGGTCCGCAACTCCAGGTAAGTTACAAACGTTATTGTAGATTTCCTTGTAACGAACGTGACCAAAACCTGACCCCAAAACTCGGGATATTTTGTAGGCCCCCGAGGCTTCGTTGTAATCATGTGTTGATTCGTAAAGCACAATAATTTTGTAAAATGAAACGACACGTCCGGGATTCCGACACTCTTCCTATACAACGCACATTCTGCGATATCCGTAGTATCGCATGAGTCTAGGACAGACTTCGCGCTCATACTAAAAAAAATGTACGTCATCGGGACAGACACTGCGTTTCTGTCCTCGTGACGGACGGGAGGGGATGCCCTAAGCCTCCAAAAAAGTGTACGTCACCGAGACAGACACTGCGTTTCTGTCCTAGAGACGGACAGGAGGGGATGCCCTAAGCATCAAACAACGTTCGTTACAAAGGACAGATCTTCATCGACGGTCCAAGTGACGTACATTTAATTTTATTTTTACGCATAAAAGTTCGTTCAAAATGTTTGTAAGGGAAAGCATTTTCTCCCGACCAAATTATAAATAGGCATATTTAAACAAAAATGAGGGGCTACAATTCTGGTGAACCGGAAGATTTATGATTCACGGACACGTGAGTTTATTGGTCGTGTCTGAAAAGTAGGCACGCCGCGTCCTAAAACTGGACAGGCATACATGTCCGAAAACTGGGCACAGCACTGTCTCCCAACCTCGTTACCGTTACTGACTCGCCGTATTTTTTCCTATTTTATTGACATTGTTTCGGCGTTACGGTAAACAACCAAAATGTTACGGAAAACCAACAATTCATACACGTACATGTAGGACGGTTTATAGCCGTCGTCTATTGCACTGTGCAGTATACACTATACAGTACATGTATGTGCTAGGACGTGTTGTGTCATGTCGAGTCACATGTGCAGCGCGTAGGCTGGTTTCTGCCCGACTGGTCATGTAGTGTCGCTATGGCTTTACATAGAGGCGGAAACCACACCGGGACTTGCCAACCTCGCCAACGTCGCGAAGGGAAATCGGTCATAACTAAAATGCGCTACTTTCATCGTTTGTCTCCGAATATTGTTTCCGCATAATTTAATATTATTCCCTTCGTCATTATTTTTGAAAAGGAAATGAATAGAAAGAAGAGAATACATGCTTCAATTTTAGGGTAAAATCGACAAATTTGGACGATGTTTACAGGGTGCGCTCGGCGGTGGATTAAAGCTATAGGTGGTTGTTGGATTTGTTTACAAAGTCCTTCCTGATATGGCCGCGCGACTGACGTAACGACCTGCCAGGATGATACATGGCGCATCATGTAGATGTCTGTGGGGAAAGTGGAAAATTTGACAAAATTATGCATTTAATTGTTTGGGGTTTAATTTTTTTCAGGGAAAACTTAGTAAGGCTTAGTTAAGTGTTGTCATGTAATGTTAAAGCATTATTAAAGTCTATACATTTTCATTATGAAGAGGTTTTCATTTTTTTTTCTCCAAAATCATGCAATATATTTTTTTAAAGCAAATACATGTAACAGCTAGCACAATCTCACTTTTAAATACGCATACTTTTTGCTTTGGCATGTAGTAATATTGTTTTCATGATAACCTAATACACTCTTAAAAACTTGAAAATTCCCATTATTTTAATATTTAAGGGTATGCCTAACTTTTTTTATAAAAATAATTAAACAGAAACAAAATATAAAAAAAATATTTAAAAAACATAAAAAGCAAAGGTAAACATTAACAAGTCAATAAAACCAGAAAAAACATTTAAGGGAGCCTGCAAAATGCATTTTAAATTAAAATTGATAGATTGAATTGGTGGCCTCATTCAATTTTCATTATACTTACACAGGATTGCCAAGGCCGTAATACCAGCTCGTCAAGATGGTGCGTCCTAATCAGAGTACAAGTCAACATGCGGAGGCCATGCAAAGACACCGCCAGAAGAAAAGGTCCAACCGCGTGGAATATGAAAATTTCAAGAAGAAAGAAGCTCTGCGGCTTGTTAAATACAGGAAGCAAATGTCACCTAGAAAGAGAACCGAGTATCAGCTAAAAACTAATGAGCGAATGAGACAGTTCAGGTTGAGAAAGAAAGAGGCAGCTGCACAAGAAGAAGTTGGTCGAGCTGGAACACATGAAACAAGAGCAAAGAAGGCCCAAATTGAAAAACAACAACAGTACTGGCGTGAAAAAAAAAGAGAATACAGAAAAAAAATGAGCAGTCAGAAAAAAAGAAGAATAAAAGAAAAAGATAGAGAGGCTAAGAGAAAGAAGAGGAATGTAAAAAAAGCAGAGTCCTCGCAACGTATGACTGAAACTGAAAGGCAATCAGGTGCCTTTCGCTCAAGTGCTGCAAAGAGAAAAGCAGTCTGGCGTGCGAGAATGAAGATCCCCAAATCAGCTGAAAAGTATGCTACTGTTGTTGAAAGTCTAATAAAAAATGCCAGCCCCCAAAAACAGACACAACTGAAGAAACTGGGTATCGACACATCCATCAGAATGCAGGCTGCAATGACAAGTGTAAAGACAACATTAGCTTCACTTTGCAAGAGGAGACAACACACCTTTGTACATAATTTGGCTCTGACAATGAGGAATGCCAAGTATGGACTGAAGTCACAGATCTCCAAATGTTTGGGTGTCAAAAAGCACAATTTCAGCAGAATCCCTAAGGGGGAAGCAGATGCCAGAGCTGTTCGTTCGGATGCACTTAGTCCAGAGCACGTGCAAGCTGTTCAGAACCATTTCCAGAGGTGTGACGTCTCAACAGAGCTACCGAACAAAAAAAGTGTGAAAAATAGCACCCCCACACGGGTTCTCCAGAGAAACCTTGATGCGACTTATGAGAGCTTCAAGAATCTGAATCCTGACATCGCCTTGTCTCGATCCAAGTTTGCTGAGTTGCGTCCAAGGAGCATTCTCACACAAAGCAATGCCAAGTGGGTTCAATGCCTCTGTGACTACTGTGTAAACGTAGAACTCAAAGCTAAAGTTTTGAACAGCATGACATCATCATGTTCGCAGTCTTGTCGAATTAAGGACAAATACCATGCAGCCGAATTAACGATGTGCTCAGGTTCTGTAGCGATTGATACAGGTGACTGGTTTCACAAGCTTCAGTGCATTGACAGGACTTGCTCTAGTTGTGGAACAAAGAAAGTAGCAGAGTTTCTGGAACCACTACTTCAGAATACTAGTGAGCACAAGCAAGTGACCTGGCAGAAGTGGGGTAAATCAGAATACCAAGGAAAACCCAAAAAAGCTTTGCTGAAAGTACAAGGTTCCCTCCAAGATTTGCTTGAGGAATTAATCTTAGAGCTGGAAAGCTTCTCTGCACATCTATTTGTTGCTAAGTGGCAACAAGTTCAGTTCACCAAAGTAATCAAAAAACCCCCAGAAAGATCTGTGGTGCTTGTTATGGATTTTTCCGAAAACTATACATGTCTTGCACAAAGAGAAGTTCAAAGTGCACACTGGTCTCAGAATCAACTCACAGTTCATCCAATGGTGGCATTTTATAGATGTGAAAAATGCACAGGTAGCCCTACTGTCCGAGAAGCCATCGACATTGTCTCAAATGACCTACGCCATGATGCACATGCTGTTCATTTATTCATCAAAGCAGCAACGTCGCACCTTCGTGTAAGTCGCAGTCTGGATGTTGGCCGAGTGATTCAGTGGTCTGACGGTTGTTCCAGTCAATACAAGTCGAGGACCCCCCTCATGGACATAGCATGTAGCAGCTCAGATCTCAACATTGAAGTTGTGGAGAGGAATTACTTCGGTTCCAGGCATGGGAAAAACCCATGCGACGGAGAAGGCGGTGTCATAAAAAGTGCTGTCACGAGGGCTGTAAAGTCAGAAGAAGGATGCAGTATACAGGATGCCTCCTCCTTTTATGAGTTCTGTCGTCAAAGGCTCACTAAAGCAAGTACAACTAGTGATGGAGAATGTAATCACTCAAGGAGAACATTCATATATGAATCCAAAATCAACAGGGAGAGACCACAAAGAACCAATGTTGCGACACTACCCGGAACAAGGAAAATCCACTCCGTTGTGGGCTTGGGGGATGGAAAACTCAATGTAAGGAGATTATCCTGTTTTTGCAATGGCTGTGAGGACTCTTCAGGACGCAAGACAAAGTGTTTAAACGCAGCATACACCACTCTACGTGTAAAGAAAACAATCAAGATGCTGAAAGGAGCACAGGAAAGGAACAAACCAGGTGTGTTTACAATGGGAGACTTGGGAATGTCTGCAGTTCAGTGCATGTATTTTTATGAGTGTTTTTTGTATGTGTATGAGTGGGTTTAAAAAAAATAAAACTATACTTGTAGTCAGTTATCACTCATTTTAAACCTTTTTTATATTTTTAATTTGCACTTGTCAGGTGATTCTCAAGGAGTCCTGCTGAAGCCAACATCTCATGTGACGAGTTTAAGCACCAAGTCTGTTGGTGAGTCACTTCCCAAAGCAAAACTTGTGTCATCATGGTCCACGTGAATGAATGGGTCAATAGACAAAATCTGTTAAAATTGTAACTGTATTTCCAATGTAAACCTTAATGTAATATGTTTTCAACTTGTTTTGACAGATTTTGATGACCAGATGGACATTCCAGATGACCAGTTGGCTGTTCCAGATGACCAGATACAAGTACATGTACACATTCCTGATGACCAGTTGGATGTTCCAGATGACCAGTTAGACGTTCCAGATGACCAGTTGGATGTTCCAGATGACCAGTTAGACTTTCCAGATGACCAGTTGGATGTTCCAGATGACCAGTTACATGTAGACGTTCCAGATGACCAGTTGGATGTTCCAGATGACCAGTTAGACGTTCAAGATGACCAGTTGGATGTTCCAGATGACCAGTTGGACGTTCAAAATTACCAGTTGGACGTTCCTGATGACCAGTTAGGCGTTCCAGATGACCAGTTGGACGTTCCAGATGACCAGATGGACTTTGACTTTCAACTAACTGCAGCTGAGGTGCTCCAGAGCATTGAAGAGGTTCTTACCGGTAGGTATTGGTCAGACAGCAAAAGTGTTATTCTGCAGTGTTTGAACATTACAAGATGAAACTTTTGCAGTAGGGTGATGTAAATTCAATATTAGCTTTTACTTTTCCCCCACATATTTTGTGTGTGTTTATAAACAGTAAAATCCGATATTGAATTAACATGTTCCAACATGTTGCAGAAATTCCTGAATTATGTCACTGACCAGTTTCTTTTGGGTACTGAACATACAGTAAACTTGCATTTTGAGGACCAATCCATGTGCTAAAAATACTGTGTATACATGTGTGACACAAGTCTTGCTCTTGGCACATAATGAATGTACCGGTATTTGAAGACCAAATATTTAACTAAACAAAACGTGTACTTTGGCCGTTTATAAAACTTTTATTATTTACTGTATATTCAGTATGTTCAGTACCCAATAAAGATTTCTGCCTTTGAGAAAGGTCGTGCAAGGATCGAAACGTCAGGCCATATAAAGATTGTCTTTTTTTGCCAGATTTTGATGTCCCACTTGATGTCCCACTTGATGTCCCACATGATGTCAAACATGATGTCCCACATGATGAGCTCAACACCACATCAGAGCTGGATGAACATAGCACTACAGATGTTGGCAATTGGTGTGTTGTCAAATATGACAACACACCATATCCAGGGGTGGTAGAAGAGGTGAAAAATGGCGAATTCAAGGTGTCTGTTATGGTCCAATGTGGTCCAGTCCGATGGAAGTGGCCAGATCCTCCAGATTCCCTCTGGTACACAAAAGCAAATGTCCAGAGGGAAATAAATCCTCCCATTTTGGTATCATCAAGGGGGCATTTCGAGTTCAAAGAAAAATTGGATTTAGAACCATAAGAGGTATAGGTTGTTATTAAGGCCAAACTGTAATTTATGTTAACATGACAGAACAAGCCTTGGTCAAAAATGTTGATAGCCTGACAGAATTAACTAGGGGTGAGATTTGTCAGCATTTTTGTTCTGGAATTTCCCCCTGATTTCAGGTATTTTTTTGTCAGGACTATTTTTACAAGATTTTGGGGTCAGAATTGTTCCTGGTTTGAGAAATTCTCTCATTGTTCTTTCCCTGATTTTAGAATTTGTAAAGAATCTCTGCATTTAAAAAAAAGGTCATGCAAATTCAAATTTGTACCACAGACTCTACAATGTTCTTTGTCCCTTGGAGATCCTCAAACCCTCTGCTGATAACTTTGTGGATTTTTCACTAACTATTGCATTGTTCTTGTCAAATTATGCTTTAATACCTACCTCTTTCAGTCTGAATGAATTAAATATAGCCACAATTCTTGAACTGTTTTTAGCTTTGCATGTTTCCACTTTACAGGTAGCATCATTGTGTCTTTGCTGTAATTTTCAGATTTTGGTGTTTGGAAGTGTGCTAACAAATACCGTAACGCGCACTTGCTGAAAGCATAAAAAATATGAAAAAAATACCAGCGATACAGTATTTGCTGGCACACTTTTAAACACCCCAAAATCCATCCAATCCTGAAAAAAACTATTAATGTAAATGAATTATACTACCTTTATTCTGTAGTTTGAATGAATTAAATGTTAAGTAAGATTTGAAGCTAGAGTATGTGCGGTGGATACTGTTGTACTTAACATTGATGGTTTGCAGGTGCACCATGTGATCGCAAATCTCTTAAGAGATGTGTTGGTTCTGAAAAAACAGTTGAGTGATAATTATAGATCTCATCAAAACACAGTTATTTGTGTGGTAAATATGAAGTTGAACATACTTTTTACCAGTTATTGATACACGTCTGTCCATATGGTCGATGTTACAAACGTGATACATGTTTAATGCATTTAAACAAATTTACAGTGTGGGATCAGAAGTTGTCAATCTGGAAGTAAAATCATACTATATGGAGTTATAGAAATATAAAGTGGTTTGGCTCCTCAATCTTGTTTTACAGTTTAAATTTGAATTGAAGACACAAAAATGTCTGTCCATGTGACAAACCTGATAATTAGAGTCTGTCCATGTGACAAACGTTACCTCAGAAAAGATGTCAGTATTTCCTCAAATAAGGTTATGTAGATAGTTGAACAGCCTAAAAAAACATTGAAGTGGGTTTCACAGGGCCCTAACGACCTTTTTTTGTTAAAAATGTAGTTATCTATTTAAAAATCAATCATTTGAAACTGTCTTGTCTGTCCCAGTGACAAACGTGATTTTTGTGGCGTCCTCCTTTATATTATTCCTTAAGGAAAAAGACATTTTCTTTGAAAGTTCACTAAATATCAACAACAAGGGTACTAAATTATACTGGGAAAGAAAAATACTGAAATTTTTCCTCTTGTTTAGAATTATGAATTGGCAAAGAAAAGTGTCTGTCTATGTGACAAACATGACATCTTCATGATTAACCTGCTGTAATTACTTAAATATAGCTCAAAATATCTTGACCCTTCTTGGTTAAGAAGTATAAAGTGGGAAGATATGTCCAGGCCAAAAAAACTTTTAAAAAATTGCTGGTGAAAATTCATACTGAATGTCACACAGTTGTGACATTTACTGTGGACAGACCCATTTACATACGTGTATTTACATGTAATCTGTTAATCCAAAAATTCAGTAGGTTTACATTTTGGGGATTAGAATTAGAGCATAGCAGTACATGTGGAGCATTTACTTGGTCTATGGTCACAGGAACTGATCCAGTTGAGTATACAGTCATCATCGTCATCATCAACCTCTTCATCCCCATCAACCTCCTTATCATCCCCATCCTCCTCCCCATCCTACTCCTCATCCTCCTCCTCCTCCCCCTAATCCTCAACCTCCTCATCTCCATCCTCATCTTCATCCCCATCCTCATCCTCCCCATCCTCGTCACACGTACAAGACAGCCATTTCACAGACAAACATACAGTAGATAAATCAGTGAATGGCAAATGTGCAATATATCCATTCATATCCATGGCATGATTTCAATAAAGTCTCATGTACATGTACATGTACAGTATGATGTACGTACTGTACATGTACATGTACATACCGGGTATCAAGAACATGTACAATGTACATTGTAAGTCAGGCTTCTGCTGAGTTGTAGCCTAGGTCGCTGTTTTCTAAGATCGACCACATCAGTGCACTGTACTTACACATTTACATACGGTATGATGTAAATGTATGTGAAGTGCACCAACATTATACATGTACCGTACAGTATGTACGGTACATGTACATTAAAAACCAAGATGTAGACCACTATGTACTGATGTACGAATTCTGTACATTCATACTTACATTGTGTAGGTACAGTACTTATCCACTTCTAAAGACTCACCTCAATTCTGTGCAGTGAAACCTTCTTCTTCTTCCCCCGAATAAGCCTCATTCTCAATCCCTCAAACCGTGTACGATTATGAAAGAGCAAGAGCAACGACGCGTATGCCGCCACAACAACGAAGAACTGGATGCGCTCTTCCTCAGACTGCACTGTGCACGGCACCGAACGATGAGGCATACATTGCTCCAGAAACGAAGGGCCAGCTGACGCACAGTGGGGCACTTAATGCAGAGAGCTGCGCAGAAGGACTTTAACCTGTGGCAAGCAGGGCGGTCCACTGAACTCGGTTCCAATCATAGGGGCACTCTGCATTTACTGTACAGTATGTGTTTAGTACTGTACATCGACTACGTGGTTAGCTGATTAACTCATACATGTACATGTACATGCTTTGGTGCATGGACATTGTACAGTGTACACGTACATGTACATGTAAAGTACATGTAGGTTTCATATAGGGCCTACGTCATACCCTTTAATCTGACAAGTCACAATCACCATAATAAGGAGTACACAGCATGTGTACACCAACCGGATACACATGCACATGTACAGTACATGTATGTTCCATAATTGTTTTATTTATCCCACTATACATATATACATTTGTACATGTACATGTACATGTGTACATGTTTAAGCTATAGTGCTCCATGTTCATGTAAAGTGTATTCACTGTATTGTATCATGATTGATACAGTGCTGCACCAGAACAGTGTACAGTACAGTAGGTTTCATGCACATTATATGTACATGTATGTACAGTACATGTACGTCATACTCTTTAATCTGACACAAGTCACAATAACCACAAGAACATGTGTACACCAACCGGTACACAGTACATGTGCATGTACACAGTATGATCCGTAATTTTCGGTATGTACATGTACATGTATGTATAAGTGTATAAGCCGCATCCCTCCAAAACCTTCATCATACATGTACAATAAGAGTCAGGCCGTAATGAACATACATGTACATGTACATGTACATGTACATGTACATGTACATGTACTTGCCACAGAGCACAGAGCAGTCAGAGGCTGAGAAGCAGCCCAAGAGAGATGAGTATGGAGGAGGACAGATGCCTATGGTACCATTCTCCACCGTGGGGGGGGGGGGGAGGGGGGGAGACGGAAGTAACACAAGTGGCGCCATCTTCATTTCAGATGCTTCCACGCCGCAGCTGGGACGGCTTTAGATTGACACTGGATGTGACATGTTTGACAAATGATCAGGCAGAGTTTGCAAGGCCACAGGAGGGCTTTCTTCATATAAATTAATGTACCAGGGTACAGGAGTTCAACCACAAATGCCGCGAAAAAATGCAAAGACTCCGCGGCCACATACAGTATATCAAGAAATGCAAATGAGCACATGTGCACCAGTAAAGATACTCAGTCATAGTGTACAGTATGTAAGCTTAACAGTATGTACATTTGGTTTTCAATATTAGACAGTGAAAGGCGACAGCACTCACATGGGGGATTAGGGGGAACCTAGGAATGTACGGAAGAGCAACGTGACAAATTGACGCTGACACAATTGAATGGGGTCCCTGTGTATGCAGACCACGGCAAATGTCAACTGCACAAGAGCATAGTGAATATATACCTACATACAATGTACAGTGGTACACGACTACACGTACCGGTACATGTACATGTACATGTACCAACAATACAACGTACATGCACATGTGTACATTGTATATGTACCGGTATACCCGGATACACATACAGTACTTTGTACAATGCATTCATACTGTACATTTACAGTACATTTCGTTAACAATTAAATTCAAGTCAAGTATGAATTTGCATGATGGATCCATAATATGTTCATCTACAAGTGAGTGAGTGTGGCTACGAGAAGAGCCGGTATACACGTACATGTACATTGTACATGTAATTCTTTGGGCAGTGTGAGGTCTGCACGAAACGCTGAGTAACATGAACAATGTACACATCATTGGCATGTGCATACGTATGCAATTTCATGTGTACATACAATATACACGTACCGGCCGGGTACACTGTACGGTACATGATGTACTAGGCTACTCGCTCTTCTTGAAGCCACGCCCATTCTTGGAAGAGATTTATAAAATTATAATGCATATGGTACATGTATGTTCAGAATACACAAAAGAAAACACACTTTGTGCAGTGTATAGTGTGTACTGTAGTACATGTACATACTGTATGTACAACCGGTGCACTGTTTATACAGTACATACATGTATGTAACGGTACGTACATGTATGTGTACATGTACATGTACATGTACATGTACATGTAAATCAAACATACATGTACAGGTACGGTACGTACATGTACATGTACTTACCGGTACATTTAAGTTCATACAGTACATGTACAAGTAAACAAGAATTAACGTACATGTACATGTAGAGTGTACACATTATACATTGTACACATGTACAGAAACTACAGTGCCATTGAAAATAAATGGAAATCTGCATTAACAGTATACTACAGTCACAGCACAGTGTAAATGTATATGAAGTGTAAGACTCACTGTCAGGAAATTACAAACATATCGTGTACAACCACACTGGTAATATTATACATGTACTGTACATGTACATGTACATGTACCCTAAATGTACATGTACACATATACTGTACAGTACATGTTCATTATGGTGTTCATGTACTGCATGTGTATTACACAAATGTAAATGTACATGTACATGTAATAGTTTTACTAAATACTAATTTGGTTCTAGTATACAGTACATTGTGTACATGTATATTATATACATGTATATATATGTATATGTATATATGTTATGTCATAATGTACACAATGTGCATTGTAAACAGGGCTGATAGTGTGTAGCATCTGGACAAATACCAAAGTGCACTTTGCTTAGGAACCCATCCCATTGGTAACCAGGTGGCATTGGCACTGAATATACGTACCACGTAGGCTAATGTACAGTATGCTCTAAATTAATACAGTATAGCATACAGTATGCTGTGTAGGCCTATGAGCTGTGTGTGTGCCCACTAGGGAGAACAATATGACCTTTATCAACTGAATGGGCGGGCATGCAGGCTATGCAGTTTTATTCGTACAATATGAACAGGTTTGAAAATGTACAGTACTGAGTACAGGTGTAGTCCCAAAAGCTGAAACCTGGTTTGTGTGATTCCTGAACGCGCAAAGCAGGGTTTACAGCTAGTGCAATTGTTGCCATCTGAATGAAACCGGTGGTGTGATCCTTGCAGAGATATGACAGATTATGGTTGAGTGATTCTAAATTGCGCCCCATTCCAGCAATCATAGTTGACTATTTACATGTAGGAAGGCAACCATCTAAGGGCTGGAACCACTGGATAGTGGATAGCTCAGGTGGTTAGAGCATTAGTCAAACCTTCATGATTAAACCAGAGTCCTGGGTTTAAAGTCCGCTTGATAATCTGTGTTAATGTAGCAATGTTGTGATGTAGCCATGGACATACAGAATACGTTTACTGTATGTGTACATCTAGGCTACATGTACTGTACCACTACCAGCCTAGTCTTCTCTTTCCCTTCTCTTTGTCCGTATCCATGTACTGTACATGTCATTTGTAAACAGTTTGTCTTTTTGTTTATTGCACAAGTGAAATCTGATAAAAACAAAACCTTTGTATCAGTGACCAGTATCCGTAAGCAATACACTTCATGTACACACGTGTAAAGTGTACATGTACATGTACATGCCTTGGTTTCGGTACAATGTGCATATGTACACTGTACAAGTGTTCATACAGTATTACACTAACCATGGAGGATTCCTCCATGCACTAACACTACAGTGCTTTAGACTCATTGCCTATCCAATCTGTGACCCATGTAACCTCAACATACATTGTACATGTAGCTCATCCACAATGTACATGTACAATGTACCAACACTCATCTACTGAGCACATTATCAGATGCCAACTCAAACCTCAAAATATTCTAGAACATTTCACTGCACATTGATGTACATGTACTGTACATGTACAGTACTACCTGTATGTTTCTATGTATGCAGGCCTACAGTACATGTACATGTACATGGGATGTACATTATTACAGTGCTTTAGACTCATTGCCTATCCAATCTGTGACCCATGGAACCTCAACATACTTTTACATGTAGCACATCCACGATGTACCAAATCTCATCTACTGAACAAAATACCAGTTGCCACCTCAGACACTAATACATGTACAAAGCATGCAGTGTACAATTTGTAATTTAGGCTAGCATATTTTGCAGTGCAATGGTGAGATTTGGAGAAAGATTACATTGTAAATGAGTGCTAGGAGCCTACGGAGCGTACATGTATGTATACCTGCTTTGGCTGATGGAGGGAAGATGAGGCACGCCCCGGCGGGAGTTTCTTCGGCGGCTTCCCCATGACGGCCTCCTGGCCTGTCCCAAACCAAACCCGCTGCTCAGCTGCAGCATGAAGCACAGGATCTCCCTGCAGTAGCAGCAGCAGCAGTAGCAACAATGCTAGGCAGCAGTTACCGGACCATCACAGCCTGTCCTCGAGGGGTCACAGAGAGATGACTGCGCTGAGGGAAGTCCCAATGCAGTCAAGTATCCGCACTCAGCATGCTAATCCAGACAGTTGATCACTGCAATCTTGGTCCAACACACAGAGTATACACATTTATCGACCGGTTTTCGCGTCACAGATTAATTCCCGGATACGACCGCAGTGTGGCTGGGTAATCCTGTTGCTGGTACTGGGCGTGCTTTTCCCCCGTTGTGTTTTGGGTTTTCCCGGAGTGGTGGTACGGCAGGCACATGGAATACTGGGTGCTTTCCTTCCACTGAGGTGCTCTCATTATACATGCGTGACCCCAAAGGCACGATTGTCATCATTTCACACAGACAGCTGGCTCACCGGTGCCACACAGGCAGACTACCAGGCACATGTACACGCTGTAATACAGCACGGGCTATCGTTGCATGTCTATAATCCCGCTTAGACGACGACACTTCTGGCTGGAGTAGTTTCGTACATTAAACAGCCCCCTGCTGGTACTGATAAGAGAGCGATTGTGGAGATAACTCATAAGAGCTAGCTCTGTAGTAGCCTCTGTTGCAGTCCGTGCGCGCATCAGTAGCGCGGCGTGCATGTGCTCATCTCCTGATCCGACCAGGAGCAGGCATCATTGGAGGAGACCACACACAAACACATCCTTGTGAGCATAATACGCACGGCTGGGAGCATGCCGGTCACACCGGTGGAAACTGGTGCAGAATTAATGCTTAGATTCAGTACACAATGCATCACTCTATACCATACATACTCGCATGTACCTATTCCATTACATGCAAGCGCAAAGCACACAGATGCGCACGGGGAAACTGTACTTGCAAACTGAAATTGCTAATTCATAAAGCACATGCACAGTGAGCATCGGTGTTCCTACGGACTACAGTAGCTGTGTGGTAGTCGCTGAACTGGCACAGGGCATAGTCGCTGGGGTCGGGTCACAATGTCCCATAGCACAATATGAGTGCATAATCACTCTGCTTAATATAACACGCCCATTGTGCAACTAGTCAAACCGGGGCTCTGTACAGGATTCCACAATCTGTGTATTTGTAGATAGGACAGGGCCCGGTTGGTTCAATCGTGTTGTGTGTACACAGCTTGCCATCCAACGCCCAGTACTACAGACCGCAGGACCCTTTGTGTCTCTGTCTGCATCTATAGTACATATGTACATGTAAACAGGATGGTAAAAGCAGAAGTGGTAGACTGGCCAACAAGTCTAGCAGGCACTCTGTTCTTTTGCCAATACTGTACAAAATGTACATGTATACAGTACATGTACATGTACATGTACGTATGTAAATGTACATAGTATACATGTACATGTACAAATTGGCAAGCAGTACACGTGAACATGTACTGTAGTCCATACAATGTACATGTACTGTACATGTACATGTACATGTTGTAGGCCTGCCTACCGGTACATGTACATGTACCTACTGTACTGTACATGTACATGTACCGTAGGATAAAAGTACATGTATGTACAGTGTACATGTACATGTGCACATGTACAACATTTGATTTTACATGTACACATGTACAATTGTACATGTACCGGTACAGGTACATGTACATGTACATACATTGTACATGTAGAGCGTATGCATGTATTAATGTATTGTAAATGTATACTGTACAGTACATACATATACATGTACATGTACAAATGTACATGTACGTGCAGATTACATGAACTGTACATGTGTACATGTGTATCCTGCATGGGTGATGAACTACATGTACACTGTATATTTATTATTTTCCCCTTGGTAAAATATTTTTTGTTGACACAGTACATTGTACTATGTACGATGTAAATTGTGTGACTTGCAAATTAGGCTGACCACACCCTGGGTGTAAAGTATTGAGACGTGCAGGTGATACTGAAGGCAGCCCCACAAGAACAAACAAGTAACATTCCGGGCAACCTTTGTCCGACAGATATTGGGATAAGTCTCCACTAAGATGCTTTCAGACTTGAGCGCAGTGGAGAATGGCAACTCTAAAGTCCTCTTGGGCTGTTGGGCAGGGGGAAAGTTTGCTTCTTAAACATCTAGGTAAACAAAGTTGCATTGTTGTATTCAAAGAGAAAACAGGGAAAAAGGGGCTCCCAAAATAGTATCTTAGAGGTACATGTACTGTACAGTACAGTACACCTGTATACATGTACATGTACATGTACATGTACTGTATGTATGTGCAGGTTACAGTGTACATGTACAGGTGTACATGTACATGTAATTACATGTACATACATGTACATGTAATTACATGTACACATGTACACATACGTATGTACACATACACATACGTATACATGTATGTCCCTTATCCCTTTTCTTGTTTTCCTTTCTGTAATATTACATGTACATGTAGTTCTTACATGTAATATCAAGGCAAGGCAAAAGAGAATCCCTCATATTTGTACATGTACACATGTACATGTAAATGTATAAAGTACATGTACATGTACGTGTCAATATACAGGTGTACCATTTACACAACATTGTGTACAATGTACATGTACATGTACATGTACGTGTACAATTGCACATGTGTAAATTATGTTCATGTACAATGTACATGTACAGTAATGTGTAATACACTGTACATACATGTACATGTACACGTGTACATGTACACACTGTACATGTACAGTACATGTACACGTGTACATGTACATGTACATGTACACGTGTACATGTACACGTGTACATGTATGCAGTTTACATGTACACATGTATACGACCTGTTCATGTACAGTGTAGAGTACCCCCCACCCGGTACATGTACATGTACACAGTACATTATTTTGTACAGCATGCACAGCATGTCTGTACACATACAATGAGTGAGTACATGAATTAATTATGAAGTGGCATACCTGTGTAGTGTGTACACCTTGTCATGATGCATACATAATACATGTAAGTAGTGTGCATTGTATAATACAATGTACATGTGTAACACGTGTACAGCCAGGGTAATGTACATGTACATGTACTGTACATGGAAGAGAAACTGATCCAGTGCAAATGACCTGATATCATTTTCACTCTGACGAGTAAGAGAATGACAATCGGAAATCAGATTTACATTTACAGTGTACATGTACAGTGCAATGCCCATGTTCATATTCTTCCTCTTCATGCACTAAGTACCTGTACAAGTGTACATGTACCACTTATGCAAGTGCATATGTCCATACATGTACATGTACATGTACATGTACAGGTACATGTATTGTACAAGTACCTGTACCTGTACATGTACATGTACATGTACATGTACACGTACAATGTACACACTGTATATGACTACATGTACCTGTACATGTATTGTATACAAGTACAATGTACAATATCCTTGTACTTGTACAATTTGCATACATGTTCATGTACATGTACATGTACACGAATTTCCATATGAATGTACTGTACATAAATATACATGTACAAAGTACATGTACATGTTCATGTACATGCACAATGTACACGTACAATTTACACACTGTACATGACTACATGTACCTGTACATGTACATGTACACTGTACTGTATGTACAATGTACAATATCCTTGTACTTGTACAATTTGCATACATGTTCATGTACATGTACACGAATTTCCATATGAATGTACTGTACTGTACATAAATATACATGTACAAAGTACATGTTCATGTACGTGTACTGTACAGTATGTCTTGTGTACAAGTTTGTAAAATTGAATGATGGTACATTATACATGTGTGTACCGTACTGTACATAATTACATGTATGAGTGGCTACATGTATATGGAAATATACATGAACATGTACATTTACATGTACATGTAAACGTGTACATAAAAGAAAATAACAGCATTGTTTTACCCTGGCAAAGACTAGTTGACTACAATGTATACATGTAAATGTATTTGGGAAGGCCAACATCTACACGTAAGGGCTGTATGTACTGTACATGTATACCTACATGTAGCTCAGATGGTGACTTAGAAAGACAAAGAATGGCAAAGGAAATCTGACAGGCTGGGATTAGAACTTGAGACCTCTGGCTTCACATACCAGCACTCTTACTGCCTGAGCTATCCGCCCTAAGTTACAGTACATGTACAATTTGTACAGTACATGTAAATGGTTGCCAACACGGTTTCTCTGCTGCAGTGAGGGCGCCAAACAGGATGTACTCTGGATCTTTTTTGAAACGGAAAAAGTCATGCTTGGAATCATCAGGCCCTCTAAATTGGTGAAATTTGCAGTTCGGTCATTTTAAACTGTTATCAATTTCTAAACTCTGCCTTTGAGAAAGGTCCTGCTAGGATCGAAACGTCAGGCCCACTAAATTTTAGAATTTCTAAATTCTTTAGAAAAATAAGAACAAATAGTGAAAATTCCCAGTCCAATCCATTTCTCTTTATCAATTGCAACTGCTGTTTGCTATTTCCCTGTGACACTGTAGTTTCCTGTCCTACACTGTACGCTTGCCTTGTAGTATACTTGCATACTAATTAGCAATGGATTAAATGCTGCATACACGTAACTTCACTTGTGACAAAACTTCAAGCATTTTCATATAATTCAAAGTATAAATGTGAGCACTAGTACAAAACAATATTACTAAACTGGACGTACAATGTACATGTAGTTACTGTAAATGCAAAATGACCGAGGGGAGTCATGAATAACCCTAGTGTCAAGGAACTCAAGAATATCAATCTCAGATTACCTGGGCCTGCAAGTGAAGAGTGAAACATCTGCCCAGCTGTCAGACAAGTCAAGAAAAATTTGAAAACCCCAAGGAGATGAAGATGTATCACTACAGATGCTGACCAAAATAGTAAAGTTCTACGTGTTGTACAAACTCCATCATACTGTACATGTACATCAATTTGAAGCTCATAATAAGAATTAAAGCAAGTTTTCTGTCTGGGAATGAGGTAAAAAAAAAAATATCACAACATAGATTGAGTTAGCCAAACTCGTCGTAACTATGAGAAATGGAATGCCATGATTTATTGAGCTATTGAAGTGAGTAGACAATACATGTACATTGGCCCACTTGGTGGTCAACATCTAGACTAGAAAGCAGAAGTTGCGGGTTCCAATCCTCCCCGTGATGCCTGTGTTGTTGGGGTTTTTTTCAGTTTTTTTTCCAGGCAATCAGCCAATATACCGGTACTACAAAAATAACTACATGTACAAGGTGTGTAGTGCTGATTTCAAGAATAATAGATTTTTCAAACCCTTTTATTCATTCCTTGTCATGTACTGTAGTGTACAGTACATGTACAGATATGTTAGAGCACAGCGTGACAGAAAATTTGAATGGAAACTGTTGTTTACTTTGAGAAAACATTAGAGTGGGCAGCTGAACTTTCACTTTCCTAAAACAACATGTACAGTCATGGAACAATGAACCGTATCTCAACTCACGATGGATAACACATCCTCAGTTTTGGCAGGCCGTAGGGCAGGAACAGAAAGGTCATGCTTGGTTAGACTAGAAATCCCCTCAATTTTACAAGAGAGGCAGAATTGACAGCTTGAATATGGCAAAACTGCTACAATCTGAGGAGAAAGTTTGTCGAGAGATCTAAAGACCGCTGTAATACATGTAGACCCCTCTGCCAGAATGCATCCATGCACACCTTCTTCAGTCCTCTTCTCACTTCTACATCACATGGGATTGCTTTTCTGAAGAGTGGGATTTTATGGGTTTTGTTTTTTGAGTTGCCACTATACAGGCAGTCATTTAAAAATGTGAATAATTGCAGAGGATCTTTTATTGTATAACGTTTTCAAAAAGATTTGTATGCAAAATTATTTTGTGATTTATTTAAATATATCAGTTACTGCCATCCTGTAATTAGCAATTTGTTCTCTGTTGGATCTGATTGAAATAAATAAATTTATATAAAATAAAATACAGTCCTGATTTGCTCGCAATGGTTTACGTGACTATTTTATTTAATATACAGTGTACTATGCGGGCGGAGTCACTGCACTGCTACTGTGCTAGTAAATGTGATGTGAAAAAAAATCAATTGAAAAATGGCAGACAAAAATTTGACTTGAAAGGGAAACGGCGACCCCCCAAAAATTGGAGCAATGGAGGAACTAATTTCAAATACAGAATCAAATCTAAATGTGTCTTCTTGTGACTAGGACTCGACCTTTGTTGGCGCCTCCTGGTTTGCAAAGCTAAAGGACTTTTTCTTAGACGGCTAATATGGTAACTTACCACTTACTGCAAACTTGCCGGAAAGTGATATATATTCCCTGCCATTCCCACTTTGACTTGTTTTTACACTAGTGCCTGCCTGGAATGTTTACTTGCCGTGAATGGCTGGTAAAATTTCACACTTTTTGAGGCCCTGTTAAGTTACCACGGCTGAGAAAATTTTCGTAACCACTTTCGGTCTAGTGAGTAGTGTGAAGTTTTTCTTCTTATCAAAGACTAGGTAACATGCATGTACTGTAATAAAAACAGGAGACAGGAATTGTTTATAATTATACATTGGGTTGCATTTACAGTTTTACACAGTCCTAACCAAGAAATGATTGCCAAAAAAATTGGACTTGAAGTATTCCTCAAAATCATGATTTTGTGAAGCGTACAACCTGAAGACAGTCAGCAGTGACAGCAGGCACTGTGTACAAAACTTTGACTTCACTATTCCTACATACATGCCACAAAATCATGATTTGTTTTCAGCAAGTGGTTGTCCATGGATGGCGTCTACATAGTGCATTACAATCGGTGGTTTAATTTGGGTTTAGGTTTTTTCAGACTGTAACTGTAAACTAAATAAATAAATGTCAGGGAAAATCACAGTACTCCAGTAAGGCAGTATTGCAGTAGTACTCAGTAGATACAGTTACAGTACTCAAAGTTTCAAACTAATTTACGTACACTAACTTAGTCTAGTTTTAGTTGAACAAAATCTTAGTTTGTGGCCACCAAAATGCGCTCCTGCAGTCGATTTCTCATTGCAAATTCTTCTGGCAATGATGCAGTGGTTTGGCCCCCTGAAAAAAATCTCCCATGGGAACGTGGCTCAAGTTGTCAAGAAGACCGGGGTGTCAATTTTGTGAATTGTGGTTTACCTGAAATTAAGTAAAGCCTTAAAAAAGGGCGGTCCTGGGAAAAAGATTTCATTTTCAGCTAAACAAAATTCCAACACTGACTTACCCTCCCCATGGAGGATCTCATGTTCCCATTGTGCTTCACACGATGCATGCTGCCGCTACCTGTGATACCTCCTCATTGTCTGCTCATCATTCGTCACAAAAAACAACAACGGAGAGTCCCGGCGAAATGTTGTTTTTTCCTGAATTAGATTCAACACACAACTCTGCACTTGGTTCAAAATGTCACTCGGAAGTTTATCGTATCGTACATTTGTACGTGTTGAATAAAAAGTCAAACTACAACCCCAACAAACCTCGCCTTGGCTAAATTTCTTTACTCCAGAGCTTGCTCACTATCGTTCCTGAATTGGAAAGGGTTCGTATGGGTTTGTTGCCGAGTTTTTTTGACGTTTAATGGCGGGTTGAAAGCGAGCAATTTAGCAACGGATCCTCTTCCGCGTTCGGTCGTCTGGTCGCCATGCCCCGGTATATAAAGAGAAAAGATAAGAAATTAATTGCATGGTTGTTTGGCAACCTCGTACGCGCCTCTACGGATGGCACTGCGTCAGAGCGGATGGGCGACTTCCTTGTTCCCAGGATGTCGGCGGCGCCGTATCAAACGCTGCACACGGGCGTGCAATGATGTCGTACCCGAATTGGAGTTTGACCCCAAAAGAGTACACCTATTATAACATTTTGTTTACCTATATTATTTTGGGGCAGGGGGTGGGGTTAAGATAATGATCTTTAATAGTGGTTGCAGACAGTCAAATTAGATATATTCCATTCGTTGCGTTTGCCCCTATTTCACGGAACCTCTAAATAGAAAACTTCGTGCAGACAATTTTTGACACATGGTTCTGAATCCGCAATTCGGCTTGCGCCTATAATTCTTGGCGGTCACACAACCACGAATTTGGTTCGGCTACTTCTCGTCTGGTTTAGTGTTCAAAATAATGTGTGCATTTCATCGCTCAGTGTAACTCCAATTCTGCTCAAAATTACCGAAGGCAATCTCAGTGGAATGAAAGTCAAACCAATTCTTGGTTCCCACCGCCCATAACGCTCCCCAGGGTAGCAACAAGTTCCGCCAGATGACGTCATACAAACTGCACACCGACTCATCTGACCCCAAAATGCAAAAAAATCTAATTTAAGAATCTTAAGGTGATATACAAAAATGTTGCAAACTGCTTACTGACTAAAATAACCAAAATGGAAATCTTAAAATTTAGTGGGCATGACGTTTCGATCCTAGCAGGACCTTTCTCAAAGGCCTTTGAGAAAGGTCCTGCTGGGATCGAAACGTCAGGCCCACTAAATTTTAAGATAATTTAAGAATCGAAAGATCCTGACCGCCTGACGTTTCGATCGCTGCAAGACCTTTCTCAAAGACATTATACGCGGGTTGGGTCAGGCGAATGTCGATTATTTCTTTTTAAAAAAATCCAAGTAAGAAACAAGTGTATCTGTGATACTTGAAGCCACATGGTTTTTGGTGTATTAATTGTTTGCCCAATGCAGCTGATTAAGTGCGCTGCATGCACCCGGCGAATCTTAGTGAAGAGCCCTCTTGCGGTCTACAGTGTCTTATGCGGGCTGAGGAAAGCGTCTTGGGTCGCGAGACTGTCTTAGTAACGGTTTGCCAATAGTTAACAACAGAGGGCGCACTTCCAGCTGCCAAGCGCGCACACCACTAAATAAAACTTTAATGGGCACATGGCCAAATCACGTGACTTCACCTCAATCATTGTTCCTCAAACAGCATAGAAATGCTTGAAAAATCACTAAAGTAAACAATTAAAATAATTTTACAAAATACCCCTTATGCTAATTAACGCCTAGAAAGCATCATAAATTATATTGCACACTTCATAATCAAATCAGCCTCCAACAACCCCTCACTAAAAAAGAAATAAGTTGTGGGTACACACTTTATAATTAGAGTCAGGTCGCCATGTTGAACCTCTAAAGTGGTGTGCACCACTTGCTGACCCATTTCTACCGTTTGCAATACATTGCAACTGAAACTCCAAGTAATATTTTGTGACAAGTGAACTGAGAACAAAATAAACAATTTTTAGATGCAGTGAACCATTTTCCAATCCCATCGCCCAGGAGTATCATGTAAAAGACTCTTCCTAATAACTATTCCTTAAGCCAATTATAAAATTTATTCCTTAAGCCGTCAACTGCATTTTCACAATAAAAACATAGCCAAGATGACAACCATTTTAGTGCAATATTTCATCGGTTTTTATTGGTTTTTAGTGTTTATATTGTCATAAAAAATAAACAAAGAAACCTCAGAAGGTTTTCTTAATATGCATGTACATACATACTTATGATTTGCATATTGCAGAGTACAGAAAATAACATTTTGTAAAATGACATATGAACATGTTTTCTACAATGAAACCCACTCTTTTCCGTTCCCTCAACGGACCAAAAAAATGATGCTGTTTTACTCCTACATTATGAAGACGGAGTGATAATAGATCGCCCTTTCTTCACATACTGGTCGGACAGTGATTTAAAAAAAGGCCTATCTCCAGAAACAGCATTATTAGACTAAATCTTTGGTTCTATGACGACAAGCAATACAAATTAGGGTTATTGAGCACCGATAGGAACGTTGCAACCCCCTAACGAATAATGGTACATCCCTGCATAACCTTTCACCTACTTTTCCCACTAGCTCACAGGCTGAGCAATGGTGGCTTACACCAACTTGACGGCAGAAAGGCACGAACTGTGAATATTCCAATGCCGTCAAATAATGAAAAAAAAAAAATACCTGAAATTTCAGACTGGTCAAATATTCCAATAAAAATAAGGCAGCATTTTGCCAAAATCGTAGCAAGACGGATTGTTAAAAGCAAACAAACAAAATAACTACTTGCTTTACATTTTGGAAGGGTGGATAAGACATCCAGGAAAAAAACAACCCAAAGGTACAATAAAATGTTTTCACACCATGATTCTAATTTTGAGTCTCAATAGTGGATGGAGCCAATGTTTTTTTCCAAAAAAGTAACTCATGACAAGATAACATATCCTTGGTCTTCTGAAGGAAACATGGGGATCTTTTACAAAAGTTCTGAAGGCTAACCGACAAAAAGAAGGGGTAGTTGTTTTTTTCTACAATCGGATTCAAAACATTAGACTTGCAGAGAATCACTATCATTTTTTTCCTTTAAACTGATAATAACTTGGATGACAAACATGGGACAGTCATCAGGTCTGTAGAATTAAAATATACACTCAGAGAGAGAGAGAGAAAAAGAGAGAAATAGAAAAGTAAAAGAAGACAGGATCAGATAGGCCCTCATCCCTTTAACTATAATCACCCAGTTTCCTATCAGTATCAAAACTCGCTGAAACAACAGAAATTGAACCCATCTAGTCCAGGGTAGATTCAAATGGCTATAAACAAAGAAACAGCTCCTCAAGTCATTGTACACTTCTTGTCTTAAAATGAGATTGTTGTGCAAAGTAGTTCAGCAAACTCGTACATAAAATAGATATAGTTTCCTTTCCAATATAAACACATAAGTTTACATATATGCAATATATGCAATATCATGTTTGCATAATAACATAGCCAACCTCTATCATTGACTGATGGTCGCTTAATACACTGTGCATACACAACAAAAACGTGTGTTTTGCACAAGGACAATTTCAATACCGTACAATATCTGACATCAATGTGAACAAAAGTCCTATTCTTTGTATCCGATGGAGCTTTTTGGGAAGGTAACTCCATTGTTTGTTTGTTTAGTGTTTGAATCCTCAACAGGTGAAGCTAGTGTGGAGCCGAGACAACCTGAACAAAAATGTAAGATGGACTCTAATTGGTGGGCAGTGAAGAGAGACTGAAAGAAACGACCAATGGCAGCCTTTCTTTCATAGACAGAACTTAAAGTTAGCAAAGGGAGAGTGATAAGAAAATACAATCGATTATTCCTTAAGTAAATTGGTAACAAATGCTTGAAAAACTCAATGCTGCTGTTACCCGTTTGTGTCCAATCTCAAACAAACCCTAACAAACAAAAAAATTAATCGTACAAATTCAGTTAACATTTTTTGTTTTCACTACTATTCAAAAGCGGTTTTGAAGGTGCAGAGCACTAAAACAGCTTGTCCAAATGTGAGATAAGCAACAACAAAAACCAACAACAAAAATGAAAAACAAACGTACAAGGACATCTGTAACCGATGCCCCCCTTTGATATGCAGATTGTGTAACATTAACATAACAAAGACAAATGTACAAACGATACAGGACAAAACAAAAATGGACCATTTACAAGTTTGAACTGCTGCTAAGGGTTGTAGACTAGTCGTGTGGAGCTACAAAGCCTTTTGTTACATTCTCTCTCCATCTAAAGAAAGAGAGTGCTTGCATATATACTTTTCAGCTGATAATTATTTTGGGAAAAAATAAAATAAAAACAAAATAGAATGGAAAGCAACAGCCAAGTGAATATTAAAGTATCTTCTGACATCTTGGAAAAAACATATTTTCTATGTTTTAATGAATGATTTATATTTGTAAAAAAAAAAAAATCAAGCAATCATTCTCATGGTGCTGTTATTTTTGATTTCTTAACGAATATGGTCAGGGATCTATTACACGCAGCTATGCCATCCAATGCATCGTAATCGTGACAGATCGTACGGTTGCAATGAAGTGACTATTGACTTACACTTGGACTTTACTTGCGACGAGTTTGGGAAAAAAGGCATCGCTGATGTCGGCTTCAAAGCTCCCTCTCATAACCCCTTTTTTTTTTCTTCAAGCAAGGCAGTGCTTAAGTCAAGACCTGCATGGTCACTCGACCCATGGGGGTATTGCTCGACCTATGTCAGGTAATACCGGTAATTGGTTCTGGGGTTTTTTCTTCAAGCAAGGCAGTGACAAAGTCAAGACTTGGATGGTCACTCGACCTATGTCAAGTAATAAATGTGGTTTTCTTTTCAAGCAAGGCAGTGATTAAGACAAGATTTGGACAGTAACTTGCCCAAAGTCAGGCGATAATCAGGATCTCTTGGACCACAGTCAGCCTAAAACATTGCTCACACAGCTCTTCCCAGAACCCCCTAGTGACTGTGCTCAGTCGAGTCACACACAATACTCCAAAAGTTCCCAGGTTTTGGTAGGATATATATCTAGACACTGCCAAAGTTGACCCAAATTCATTAATGAAACTTGTTCCCCCCACTATACCAACTCTATAAGAGCAACACATTTCATAACTAAAGGCAAAAGCCGAGAGTAACATAAGGCCACAGGGAAAAACATTCAATCATCCCTCTTTACAAAAGAAAGGAACAAAAAAGACACCCCCTCGACGCAAAAACAACAATAAAAATACATAAAAAATATACAATATAATCACATTTAAAAATGACAATAATTATATAGTTGTTTTGAATATGTACAAGTGCTTATGTGTACACTATCTTACAGGATACAAACCAAAAAACCATTTACAATGTAATAAAGGACTCTCCCTCCTCTCAAAGTCTTGAGTTTTTTTTTCCATCTTAAATTACATATGTCACATCTTTTAACTGTACATTCTTTTATCTTTTGAATAAATACTGACCGTCAGATTTCAGCATTCGCACCAGGCACTATTGTTCATAAAAATGCTCCCTGACAAAAGGTTGAACAAAGACCAACGGAACGGGAGACACGGGGGTAGGCTGTACTGAGAACTTGCAAGGACCAAAGAATAAAAAAAAAGAAAACATTCGAGAACAGCGGTTTAAGATTGTGGGATTTTAGAGAAACATAATTTCAGACCCGTATTTTTTGTGTCCATTTTCCGTCCAAGAAAAATACGGCCTCCCGCAAGTCTGGCCTTTATGGAACGAAACTTCACTAAGTGCAGGTTTTAAAAAGTACATGACAAATGTCTGATCAAAAATCCAACAAAATTGTCAAAGAAATTATGAGACCTAAACAAAATTCTGTAAACTCCTGTAAAGATGCTTTATTCTTTTCATTTTTAAGTCCACTTGCTTTTTCCCCTCAGTACACCTCTAGCTTCTCCTGTTCAGCTACGTCAGATGCTATACAACGTAATGTTTAGGTTTCCCTGGCAAATTCTGACTCAAGATTGATCACTTTTTCAGCCCAGTACATTTTCCTACTTTTTTTTTGCAGCAAAGTGTAGGATTTCTCAAAAAACTAAAAATGAAAAAAAAAAAAAAGTTGGTCCCTAATCGATGGTTCAGGATTGAAATTCAAAAGGGTTACTGGCAAAGCAGCTGAAAAAAAGTCTAAATTTCATTGCACAATGTTGGAGTACGCTTACAAGCAATCGTTTGCTTGCCGCTCAAGAAAAAAAAATGGTGGCATTTCGGGAATGCCAGCAGGATTGGTGAAGCAAAGCCGATCTTAATCGCTAGGAATCTGAAGATGAAATCTCTGGGGTTGAATCTTTCTTGTCAAAAATTGGCCAGGGAAACCTGCACCTCAAAAATAAACTTTTAAAGAATAATTAAGAAGACTGTGTGGTGAAGACCCCCCCCCCCCCCAAAAAAAAGAGAGGATCATCTGAGTAATAGTAGAATGAGTAGGCCTAACATCGACGCAAGGTACAGATTTGTCCGAGATGCCGCATGCCAGGACGTGGTACCTGAGTGCCCCGCCCCCAACTGGGTTGGGTCGGTGGGCCGCGGGTTGGCGGCCCCACCCGACGACGGGGAGTCCGCGTTGCCGGGCGGCGTCGAGGGGGCGGGGTTGGCCTGTATCCGGGGCGTCTTGATGTCCTCGATGGCCATAGCACCACCGCTGATGTCAGTCAGGGCCTGGATCTGAACCCGGTACCGCGTGCCCGACTTCAGGTTGGGAATGGCGTACCACTGGATGCTCTGTGTTTTTGGAAGTGGGCAAGACAAATCGACATCTTCAATCGGGGATGCATTATTATGAGAGCTAGCTGAATAGGGTCATTGCATCCACAGCTGTGACTGTGAATGGGTGGCACTGAATGGCCCATTGTGTACAAGCTGAATCAGGTCATTGCATCCACAGCTGTGACTGTGAATGGGTGCACAGAATGGCCCACTGCGTACAAGCTGAATCAGGTCATTGCATCCACAGCTGTGACTGTGAATGACATGAGAGATGTGACTCAATACTCATAGACCGACACTCAGTACAACAGATCCCACAACAGCCAAGGCAAGTACAGGACATCCCCCCCTGCACAAGCGGTATCATTTCAGTCAAAGCCTGGTACAATCGAACGTCTGCGTAGCCTTTGAGGCTGAAAAGACCTGGGGACAATAGAGGTGCCCCGATTCAGACGGCCCAAATTCGGAGCTCCCGGAGCAAGGATTCTTTGTTGTTATAAACAGCTATTTACTAACTTGAACTAATGAGGACCCTCACACATCATTCTGTATTACTGATTTTGATATTTATTTCTCCTGAGATTTGCAAATTTCCATGTATTATCTTTGCAGGGGGCAGACCTCATACAAGCTTCGGCTTTTTTGTCTGACCTCACTCCATACTTTCTTTGCTTTGTATTATTTATATTCTGCACAGTATGCGGAATAAACCTGAAGTGGATTAAGACACTGTACACAATCACTGTGGCAGACCCTCCAGGTCTCAATCTGGGGCCGCAGATACTCACCGCCGGCAGGATGAGGTTCTCGATCTTGCCCAGGAGGGGGAAGCCCTCCCCGAAGAGCACGCCCTCCACCTGCCGATGCTCCGCCCACATCACCCGGTACCCGATGACGGGGTAGAGGGAGAGGAGGGGCGGAGCCCAGCGGAAGTGGGCGGTAATGTTGTGGTGCGATAGCATGAAGATGTAGGAGACATTCACTGGCTGGCTTGGGATGTCTGGTACTGGAGTGCGGAAAAAAAGAAGAAGACATGAATGAAGGAAGGGATAAACGAAGGAATGAAAAAAACACCAAACAAAAAACAAAACACATAGCAACACTGACATCGAGATTCTGTACATGGAGTCACCTCAAAACTCTTACATTGTGAACCCACCCATGTGCGAACCTTCCAATCTCATCTGGAGCTACATGTACTGGCTCTTCTCAGAGCCACACTCACTCACATAAAGAGATTCTGCACATTGTGTCACTGCAAACCTCTTACACTGTGAACCCACCATGCAAACCTTCACATCTCATCTGGAGTTACTGGCTCTTCTCAGAGCCACACTCACTCATATGAAGAGATTCTGCACATGGTGTCACTGCAAACCTCTTACATTATGAACCCACCATGCAAACCTTTGTCTCATCTAGAGTTACTGGCTCTTCTCAGAGCCACACTCACTCACATAAAGAGATTCTGCACGTTGTGTCACTGCAAACCTCTTACACTGTGAACCCACCATGCAAACCTTCACATCTCATCTGGAGTTACTGGCTCTTCTCAGAGCCACACTCACTCATGTGAAGAGATTCTGCACATGGTGTCACTGCAAACATCTTACATTATGAACCCACCATGCAAACCTTTGTCTCATCTAGAGTTACTGGCTCTTCTCAGAGCCACACTCACTCACATTTAGAGATTCTGCACATTCTGCTCATGCAAACCTCTTACATTGTGAGCCACCCATGTGCGAACTTTCCAATCTCATCTGGAGTTACATGTACTGGCTCTTCTCAAAGCCACACTCACCCACATGAAGAGATTCTGCACATGGTGTCACTGCAAACCTCACACTGTGAACCAACCATGCAAACCCTTATATCGCAACTAGAGTCAGTGGCTCTTCTCAGAGCCACACTCACTCATCAGTGCTTCTTCTCAGAGCCACACTCATTCACAGACTCATGCACAATCGTGGCCACAAGCTCTCCCAGCACTCAAAACAACGGGGAGAACGGAAGCGCAGACTTACATGGCGTCGGGCAGGTTGGTTTTTCCGTTCCCTTCACCTTCAGCTCATTGCAAGGCGGCGTGTAGAAGCGGATGTTGGATTCCGGGCTTGTCATCAGGCTGTCGGACACGGCCACGATGGACACGCGGTACTGGCAGTCGAACATCAAGTCGTAGATATCAAAGTGACGATCCTACAAAAAACATAAATGAGCAACGATTAAAATTGGAACACAATTTCAAAGTGATACAAGAGAGGTACTTGCAAAATTGCTTGACCTCCCTGTACTCATCAATGGTCATGTCAAACTGATCAAATTGTTACTCTTTGTTAGTAATCTTGCTTCTTAGTTGGTCTAGCTTGGTCAATTGATGGCGGTTAAGATGCTTCTGCTGCGTCAAAAAAAATAAAAAATCAGAGGACAAGGTCTGTGCCTCAAATGAATTGGAATCAAACGGGAAGTTGACAACCGATGGAATGTGACCCACTGGGTCGGAAGAAATTTGACCACCCAAAATGAGTAAAGTACCAGTACTTATTGGTGGTATGAGCTTTGGTATGAATGCTCAAGTGGTTAAAGAAATTACTTAAAATACAAAATTCCAATTTATTTATTTATTTTATTTTATTATTATTATTTTTTTTTGAGGGGGTGTTCTTTTTCCTTCCTTCTTTCAGAGTTTAGAATGTTTAAACTTCCCAAACCTTTGAAATACCACGGCAAGGTTTGCATCAAAGCGTTAGGGGCTAGTTATGAAAAACATGCATTTGGGTGTCATTTCCATTATTAACTGAGGGGGGAGGGAATCAAAAATATGGCATTCATGTTGTAGTTTGTCAATTCATGAGTTATTATATAAAAATGTTTCATGCACGATTGTTCACCTGAAATGAAGTTACATACAAATGTATAGAATGTGAGAACTCATGCTTGATACAACTTACAAGACACGACAAAAATAACACATTCAATCAATGGGTAAGAAGTTTATCGGTGAGAATTGTTTTGGGACAATACCAAACGTTTGGTCCCAAAGGCCAAAGTGTTGGGGTTTGACATTAAGACTGGTGCTCGGAGTGCTAAGCATCAAAAACATGACGGTGACTTCTGGGAACAAGACCGGGGGAGCTGATCTCACACCCGGTGTGCACGTGTGTGCGTTTGTTCAAAAAATGGACAAAATGACGGCAAAGATGGTGGTTCTTATCGTGATAAAGAGAATGAATGACGAGACAAGATGCAGATGAAGTGATCGGACGGATGCTGGTGGCACATCTGGGCATGCATCCAAATGAACACGGACAAATGCTCGGTGGGAGAAGGGATGGATGGATAGTAGGGGGTCGAGAGCCAATCAAAACAACTTGCAGTTCACGTCAGTACTTCACAGCGTGCAGTTGGTGAGAAAAGTGGAAAGCAGGCCCACTGGTGAACAACAACTTACATGAGTAGTGGCTCCAGTGGCTGGGTACCGTGGAAATAAGAAACTGGCCTTTTTGCCAGGAGGAGTTTGGAGGGAAAAAAAGCGAAGGATGGGATGATGATGATGAAGTCAGACGAGGAGTCAAGAAAAGGGAAGAGTAATACAAGGAGAGATCAAAAGGAGCACCGATGATACCCAGATGAGATAGAGTCAGAATCCGAGATGGAAGCGAGAATCAGTTCTTGGCTAGAACCATGCCGGAGCATCCTTCACCACTGAGTGAGTCGGGGGTTAATGGGGGACATTCCAAGGGCAGTGGAGTATGGTTGCGAGGCATTTTTAACTGCCGATCAGCGGCAGAAATGTTTCCGCTCTGGTCGTCATGATGCTCCTTGCAGAAATCATCCAGGCAGCCTTGTGTTTCATCAACATTTAGGGTCATCGTCAGTGAGTTGACCCATGACCTGTGACCCGTGTGACCTGTGACTGTGAGTTGAGTCATACGGACAAATGACTCTCTCTTGAGAGATGGGACCCGGACTTGACCTGGATGACTCAGGACTCGGATTTGAGAGATGGGACTCAAAAAAATTGTGACTAGATTTGGAGTGATGGTCAGCTCAGGCGGAGAGTTTTTTGGTACTTTCCGTAGAAGGCAGACAAAGGTTTTTTTTTTTTTTTTTTTTTTGGTGGGGGAAGGTTAGGGACAAGGTTTGATTATGTGGTACTCACATGTGTGGAGGCAGTAGAGGTGCTATTGACATGATCGCTGGCACAGCCCATGGGTTGCCAGTGAATGGTGAAGCGATTCACGGTGGTCTCAAAACCTGGTTGGGCACGGGAGGAATCGAGGGAAGAAACAACTGTCAGGGTAAGGCCATCATTGTTCATACTGCAACCAAAGAACTGGGAGGGGTGACTAGAGTGAAGCAAGGCACGAGCCTCCATCCCCAATTGGTGGTAGGCTGCCAGCCAAGGCTGACAAATAGAACTGGGAGGGGTGACTAGTGTGAAGCAAGGCATCAGCCTCCAACCCCAATTGGTGGTAGACTGCCAACCAAGGCTGACAAATAGAACTGGGAGGGGTGACTAGTCTGAAGCAAGGGGCGAGCCTCCATCCCTATTGGTGGCAGACTACCAGCCAAGGCTGACAGATAAAACTGGGAGGGGGTGACTAGACTGAAGCAAGGCGCGAGCCTCCATCCCCTATTGGTGGGTAGACGACTTTACCTTTTGGTTTCTTCCACGATATCCGGCATTTCAAGCTGTCATCTTCCCAGTACGGCTCTTCAGGACGGACGTCACGGGGCTCACCGGGAACATCGCCGGAGAAGGCAGGCTCCTCAATCGGTATGAGGACTGGCGGCGAGTCTAAGTAACCAAGAAAAGACGACGCAATCAAAACAGATCCCCTTGGTTCAAGTCTAAGACAATCAAGAGAGACAGAAAGGGAGTGCTACCGGCACTTTTTAAGGGCGCCCTAGCCTGATCGTCAGACATATAACAGCTGGTTTCTGGAGAAACTTGTAACAAGTTATAACGACGCTTTCATCTATCACCAGAAGGAAGCCAGGTAATTTTGGACATGGTAATCGACTTGGTAAAACTACGCGGTCACTTATACTGGGCAGAGGCTGGGGAGGAGCAAAACAAAACAAAAAACAAAAAAATACGCCATTTCCGGAAATTTCCGGAAATCTTATATCCCTGAGGGGGGAACTCACCTCGTAATGGATGGAGGTTAATGGTTTGGATGAAGAGGGAGGTCCTCTCGGAACGCTTCCTGGCGTCGCCCCACTGGGAGATGGCTTGCACCTGGACGAAGTACCTCATGCCTGGATGAAGGCCTTCCAGCACCACCTCATGCTGGTCCTGCGGGAGAGGCAGAGAGGTAAACGAAAAGAGAAGACGGGAGGTTAAAAAAAACATCGGCTAGATTCTGAGGCAGTCGAAGAAGCACGCGGATGTGAATTCAAGTGGGAAGTCTGTGGTGACACTGAGAAATTCATCACTTTTGAGAGGGAGTTCAGCTCTGATGACAAGGTGGTGACACAAATGTTGCACGTTGTCAGACACAACCTGAAGAGTACATACTGTCGTAGATGTTGAGCTACTTGCTAACGGCCCTGCAAGAGTCAGAACATCAGCTCTTGGAACTTTTTTCAGATCAAGGAGCTGTTCCCCAAAACCCAGGGGAAACCTTGCCGGAGAGAGTGTCCTATATATGAAATGATCTTGGCTTCCATTCATCCCTCCCTTCCTCCCCTCCCTCCATCTGTCCCCTTAAACCTCCCCTCAGCCCTTCCTAGCTGCCACCAACCCGACCCCTTCATTGGGCTCAGCTAGCACACCCTTCCCCTGCAACCCACCGACCGTGCCTCCTTCCCCTCTCTCCATCAGTCCCCCTAAGTCTCCCCTCAGCCCTTCCTAGCTGCCACCAACCCGACCCCTTCATTGGGCTCAGCTAGCACACCCTTCCCCTGCAACCCACCGACCGTGCCTCCTTCCCCTCCCTCCATCAGTCCCCCTAAGTCTCCCCTCAGCCCTTCCTAGCTGCCACGAACCCAGCCCCTTCATTGGGCTCAGCTAGCACACCCTTCCCCTGCAACCCACCGACCGTGCCTCCTTCCCCCCTCCACTCACCCCGGCCACGTTCCGGCTGTGCTCCTCGATGGGGAAGTAGAAGTGCGAGACGGTGGACCGTCGCTCGCTGTGGAAGACGCGGTAGCGCGTGATGGTCAGGTCGCTGGTCTTGGGTGGGTCCCACATGACACGGGCGTTGATACGGCCGTTGGACACCGTCGACTGACCCTCCCTTAGATTAATCGGAGCGGACGGTGCCTTGGGCACTAAAGAACCAGACAAAAAAGAAAGACATACTGACTATCAAACTCTGTTCCAATAGTTGAATCTTGAGTCAAAATAAAACATGACCTGAAATACCACAATCATATTTTATTGTCATATTCATTCATTCCATATTTATTTCCATATTACTGACCGTATCGTAAAGACTCGTATCGGAAAGAATGAAACCTAAATCAAGCATTACAACAGTGGATATTTATTGACAGAGTTTGCGGCTCACTGCTACACAACTTGTATTATGCATTTCGAATCTTTGCTTATTTTTCCTGTGAGCCGGCGGATTGGCCCAGTGATGTGCAACACTACTTTGATGCGCTATTTTTCGCAAATACACAGCATAAACATAGCTACCAACCTATCTTAAATGAAATTAGGAATACTTCTGCTATATTGTAAAAGAGGAATCACAGAGCAAACTACATAGGGATACATGAGTATTTCTCAGCAAAAAAACGGATTCTGTTGTAAAGAGCTTGTCAAAAACTGATAAATTTTTACTAAAAAGAGAGGAATGATTCCTCTCAATGGTTGGCAGCTATGCATCAACACACACACACACAAACTACTTACTCCTGGAAAGCCGAAAGGGAAGAGTTGGGTTGGAGAATCCCAAGGAGCCATTGCTGTTGACGGAGGCAACCTGGATCCTGTAGTATCTGCCGAGGCTCAGCTCCGTGGAGAACTCCTTCTCCTCAGTCTACAGGGAGACAGATGGAAAAACAACAAAAACAAACTTGTATGACTCAGGACTCAGACTCGACTTTTCCAATTCCAGTCTTTTTTCTTGACTGACTTAGAACTCCATGGATTCATTGTACTCAGTCTATAAGGTGAGAAATGGAAGCACAGGACTCATTTGATTTGAGAATAAAACTCAACTTGAGTCTAAATCGAGACATTTTCCATGACTGACTCAGAACTCAGTGGAGTACTCCTGGGTCTAGAAGGATAGACGCTAAAAAAAAACAAAAAAAAAACAAAAAAAAAACAGTATTGTGACTCCAAAGCGAGTCCTTTTCCATTTTTTTACTCGGTGGAGTACTCATGGGTCTAGAAGAGTGAAACTAAATAAAATAAAACTGATTTGTGACTCAGAAACAGGCTCAGACAGGCTCAGACTCTGAAGGGTGGTAATATGAACAAGAACGCGCTGTACATAGGCCGTTTACCAAATGAAGGCTTAGGCTCGGGCTTAGGCTTCAGTCATAATATCACAGGCATCTAGAAACAAGCGTTTGGCCCCAGTTTCTCAGTGAATACTCTGTACCTATCAAGCTAACAAACCTTCAAATTTCGGAAAAACAAACCACGACCTGGATTTTCAATTTGGTCAGATGGAAACAAAGCCCGAGCCTAAGCCTTAATTTCGAAAAACAGCCATAGACAACTTGAGGGATCATTATCAACGGGGTGGTGTATCTTTTTATAAAGAGTGGGTGGGTGACCGAGCCTGGTGTACGTACTATAGCCAGGTCTGTCCAGTCGTCCATGTTGCGGCCGCTAGGGTGGTGACCGGTGCTGTTCCTGCCCTGCACCACGTACAGGATCACGCCGAGGGAGGCCAGGTTCCTCCGTCGCAGCTGCCAGTCGATGGTGACTGACTGACCGTCCTCGTTCTCGTCCACCGATAGGGGGCTCCGCGTCTTGGGCGGGATTTCTGCTCCAGACGACGAGCGCAGGGGGGAGACACACAAAGAATCACAAGGGGCTGATGAGTACAGACTACCTCTTGGAGACAAGATTTGTTACTAAACCAGACTGCCAAATTTATCATTTTCTTTGGACAGGGGAGAGAGTTAGAGACAGACAGGGGAAAGAGAGACAGAGAGTGGAAGAGTCATAAGACAGACAGGCAGACAGTTTAAGAGAGTGAAGAGGGAGAGGATAGAGACAGATAAAGACAGAGACAGAAAGAAAGTGAAAGACTCCCAATGGAGTAGAAGAGCTCAGAGAGAGGGGGAGAGGGGGGGGGGGGAGCGGGAAAGAGGAGACAGAGGCAGAGAGAGACAGAGAGCAAGACACAGAGAGACAGCAAGAGAGACAGAGATAGATACTGTAGAAAGAGACAGAAAGAAACAGAGAGGTTGAAAGAGACAGAGAAAGACAGAGACAGAGAGAAAGAGACCAAGAGACAGAGAAAGACGGAGAGAGGAGAAACACAGACAGACAGACAGAGAGGACATGGGTCACTTCTCTCACCACTCCTGTCGATAATAGGCTGGAGGCAGGTGTGGCCACAGCCGTTGTAGCAGCACTTGTCCATCCCGTTGCACTGGGAGTCATTGGAGCAGGTCTCAGCACAGGCCTTGCCAAAGCCTGTGATCTCCTCTGGCTGGGGACATAAGCCACGCTTCTGGTTGTGGCTAAATTTCAGAAACTCGCAAGTGTTGTGGCATAATGTCGCATTTTCGGCGGACTGTAAGATACAATATAATAGTAATAAAAAATAAATATTAAAAAAAATAGTAATAATAATTTTAATAATAATAATTTTGCTTTTGCAAAACTCCTTCATGAGTCAAATGACCTACATGTACATGTACATGTAAATGCAAATTTGATGGTAGCAGGACCTTCTGATCCTAGCAGAACCTTTCTCAAAGGCAGAACCAGAAAGATACAGTACCGAGCAAGATCCTCCTTGTCCTAGCATCCACTTCACTTCACTCATAACACGAACAGAATGTTTCGATCTTAGCAGGGCCTGTTTATCCTAGCAGGACCTTTTGATCCTAGCAGGACCTTTCGATCCTACATGTAGCAGGACCTTTCGATCCTAGCAGGACCTTTCGATCCTAGCAGGACCTTTCGATCCGAGCAGGACTTTTTCTATTTCTGTATTTTTCCGGTGCATACCACAGGAGCTAGCCAGATCCAGATTTGATAACTAAACAAATAAGCCCATTTACCCTCCTACTTTGACTTACCAAACATCTGGATTTGCACAGTGATAACGTTTTATATTCAGCTGAACAAGGAACAACACACTGCAGAGAGAAAAGAGAGGGGGAAAAAAAATCGTTAAAAAAGAAGAAAATAACAAGGATATTTTACTGGAAAACAATTTTTTTTTAAAGAAGACTTTGCATACAACTTGGTTTTTGAAAAACTGTGTGGAAGGGAATTATTTAACATGGTGGGGTGGGGGGGGGCATTCCATGTTTTCTGTGGCAATTTTATACATCTATCAAAACAAAACAAAAATAGTATTTTTTAAATCCATTTGATTCACAGAAGCAATATTGCATGGAATTTATACAATGGCTAAGATTTGTTTGGGAATTTTTTTTAGAAGGTTAGCGAACCCATATTTCATGTCAACAACGTCCGGAGGAAGACCAAGGTAGGAATGAATGAATAAAAAAAAATTAAACAAAAACAGAACGGGGCAGAGAAAAGAGCACTATCTCTTCTGCGATTGTTCTGTTCTTTCTCTTACCAAGTCCCTCCTTCCATCCTGACTGGGGATCAATGGGAAGCACAAAGAGAAAGGATATCACGCAACATCAAAACCACTGTTTACGATTTCACGCCAAATGTGGAAATCCTGGAAACCTCTTGTTGTGTCAATAGCCCTCGGTATGCTCCAGTTGCAAGGTGCCCAACAATTCCTCTAGGTTTTTTTTTTCTTCTATCCTCCTACCCTTCCCCCCCTCGGCCCAACCAAACTAGAAAGGGGACAGGACCTTGTGGCTAAACAGTCCATTATATGGGCCATGAGCACAGAGGATCTTGTCTTTTGTCCAGCCAGTGGGGCCATTGGGGTACTATCAGGGGTACCAGGGCAGGGCAAAGCCTGTGGTCCAGCCAGAGACAACTTGTCAATCAAACCGGGGTTTTTGTTGTTGGTGAACGATTCCTCTCCAGGCCCGTAGAATTGGACCTGATATCATCAAATCTCCATCTCCATCTCTGTGAATATATTCCTTCAAAGCTAGCTTCTGAGGAATATTGCAATTGAGTACATGTATTTCCTTGATTGGCTGGTCATACGTGTAGGTCAAGCAGTCTCCTCCTGTGTTGTTGCCGCAATTGGCTTTCCATACCACCTTCCCAATCGCTGACCCCCATCTCAACCCCATCTTCACCACTATCATTGGCTCTAATTAAGTGTGAAGGCACCATTCAGACAAGGGGGCCCAGTGATCCCTGTAGGGAGGTTACAACTGCCAAAACCAAAGTAGAGAGAGGGATAGAGAGAGGGATAGAGAGAGGGATAGAGAGAGGGATAGAGAGAGGGATAGAGAGAGGGATAGAGAGAGGGATAGGGAGAGAGAGAGAGGGAGAGAGAGAGAGAGGAGGGGGAAGGGAGAGAGGGGGGGGGGAGAGGAGGGAGAGGTGGAAGGGGGGGGGGAGAGGGGGGAGACAGAGGCAGACATACAGAGACACATGGAGATAGGGAGAGAGAGAGATGAAGATAGAGACAGAGAGGCAAAGAGATATAGAGACAGACAGAGAGATGGAGACAGGGAGAGGGAGAAAGACATGGCGAGAGACAAGAGAGAAACATCTACACTCAGTACACTGTACATGTAAAGACAGAGTGAGGCAGAGAGAGATAGATCGAGAGGGAGAGGGGGGAGCCAGAGAGGGAGACAAATAAAGACTGGCAAAGAGAGAGAGAGGGATGTGTTCTTTGGTTCCCTCTCTTTTGTAGCTGGCAAACAAAACAGTGCATCGGGCGGTTGAAGAGAGCGGGGTTGAGAAGGCAAGAAAAGCAAATGTCTGTAACCATTATGGCCGGGCTTCCAGCCTTTTGTCCCACAAAGTTGACGTGGGCTTGAAAATCCATGACCTCCGCATTCCTCCTCCCCCACCTCTTTTCCCCTGCAGGTTTTTTCTTCTTTTCATTCTTTTTTTTTTTGGGGGGGGGGGTTGGCCAAACAAAATGCGTACTGTAACAAGTTCGCTTGTGTAATTTTCACGGAATCGAAAATAAAATGAAGACCGTCTACTGGCCCAGCTATTAACAGCAGAGAAGAAAGCTGAAAGAGGTGAGTAAATTCAGCGAATTTTAGCCCAGGCAAACTCAGTGACTACAAGTAAATGAAAATCTGTTGCAAACTGCTCACTGACTAAAATGACAAAAGTTAGAGGGCCTGACGTTCGGATCCTAGCAGGACCTGAAGCTTTGAAGGTTAACCACTTCGCGCCGGGGGGTTTTTCAGCGCCGATGACCGCCATACGGGGTTTTTTGAACAATGCATCATTTTAAAATCTTGCTAAAACAATGAATCGGAACAATATATTTCTGTGAAATAAATCGATAAAGGTATACTATGGGTACAAGAGAGTAAAACCTGGCACAATTCTGACGTCGTTGTGGCCTTTGTTAAGAGATTATCCGTTCGAAAAAGGGCCCTTTGTGCGTCGTCAATGGACCGTAACGGACGTGTGTGTGGGTGCGTGTACGCTGCTGACAATCCCTGACCACAGACTCCAGCCTCCACTCCAGGCAGTCGGCCACAAACGAGCGTACAGATTACGGTAAAGAATGTGGGGGGAATTCCTATGCCAGACTGACGACCGTTGGGCTGTGTGGCATGCAAAGACAATGTCCCCCGCGTGCTTTCAGCTGCAGCGCGGTATCCCTCGATCCTCCACAGTAAAAGTCCCACAATTGCACAATTACTGCTGCTAATCTTGCAATTCATGTGGCGTCATGTTGCATCAAAAAGGGTCTTTGTACTGATTCATATTGCTTTGTTCTAAGCTGAAAAGAGTCTTTGTTTAGAATGTGGACAATAGTGGTGCCCGGATTCCGAGGGCCCCGTTGCAAAGGCAATCCAATTGACCTCCGGATTCGGAGGTCCCGGCGCGAAGTGGTTAAGGCCTCAAGTTTTGACTTTTGATCCTAGGACCTTTTCTAGGATCAATTCGGACTCCACCAACAGTGAGACTTTAAAAAAAAAAAAAATTAATTTGCCACGCGGTGTGTGGGAATGCTCCACTGAATCCAACAAATTAACTGCTCGAGCTCTGGTTGACAAAAACAGTCGTGCTTGTTTATATGTCTCCCTGCATGGGCCACCTTCAAGGACACACCCACCAATTGACCACAACGGCTAACCACAGTTGGCTCATGTGACACATGTGGTGAACGCAAGGGGAAAAAAAGAAAAAGTTTTTGAATCACGATTCAAATTGCGATTATCTTCGTTTATTTGAGCCATCACCTTAGTGAAAATGTTAGACGTTACTGGCGTTAAGTTTTGTTTCACTCCTTCCCCTTCTACAATTTTTCTAACAGTAACAGCTAACCATAATCGGCTCGTGATTTTTGGTGGGTGACACAATTTTTCGGCCAGTGTGAACACGAGGGAAAAAAACCACCCGTATTCAAATCGGAATTTTTTGGGCCGTGGAAACTGCCCTATTAACATAAAGATATGGTTCGTTCACTCATATGGATCCCTGATGCATGCATGTACAGCACATCATTTTGATCCGAGCAGTGACAGAAGTTTACACACCAGACCATGTCACATCTTCCCCTGATCCTCTGAGTGACTAACATGTACCCCCCATGGGTTCCTGTTCAGTCCACTCATACCGCTGGCCACAATCCTTTTGTCCATTGACTGAAGGCCTCATCTCCCCCCCCCCCAACCCATCCCTGAGTTTTTCTCTCTCCCCTCCCCCTCTCCAGTACGCCTGACTGAACCAAGGTCTCCTCTACCCAATCCCTGGCCCCGGTAGTAATTGTGGACAAAAAAAGGGGGCAAGGCACGTCATATTGGCCGGTCAATGAAGCAAAGACGCCCTTTTTTCTCCCTCTCGGGTCACACCATGGTCAAACAACTCTGGCCATCGCTTTCCGATGTGCCATCTCTCCCGAGCACCAGCGACGCTACTGAGAGCGAATCATAGCTCGTTAGGGTCAAAGGGGGAAAAAAAGGAGGGAAAAAACCTGACACACAGGTCGCAGACACAACTACTGATAGTGATAGGCCAACACAAATACAGCCCTGAACCATCTGGGCTGACAAAAGAACCCGCAAACTGTGACTAACAGCTTCCTGCATCTCTCTCTCTCAAAAAAATAAAAATCAGCACTAAGTGTTTTAACTCTGAAAATGTACATGTACAAATGTAGCCAGGAAAAAGAGGTTTTTAACTTGAAGGTCAAGAGCATTGTACAATTTGCAACAAGTTTGACTTTGAGTAAGGCCCACATTGTTGCAGGAATATTATTAAGTTTTCTTCTTTTCTTCCCACTACTAACAAAAATTAGGAGGGCTTGACATTTGTATCCATTCCTAGCAGGACCTTTCTCGAAGGCACAGGAGCAGACTTCTACTACTACTACTACTTAAAATTTAGTGGGCCTGACGTTTTGATCCTAGCACTCGTACTTGTGGCAGGACCTTTCTCAAAGGCAGAGTGCCTCACAAGGTCATACAAAAAACAACTCCTATATCTTTGCCCAGTCCCGCACAAACATTTTCTGTTTTTCCTCGTGCAACACCTGCATAAGATTCTCAGTGGCCCTGCAGATAGTTCCCTGGGACCTTTAGGGTGTTTGCTCTGTGTATTACTGGAGGGAGTCTAGCGCAGGCTGTCTCTACAATTGGAAATCTTAGAGAACCGCTTTTTTTTTCTTTGGGGGAGAGGGGACCATGGAAGAGTGAGGGGGAATTGGTGGGGAGGGGTAGAGGTAGAGACAGTGGCAGAGGGAGAGACAGAGACAGAGACAGTGGCAGTGGCAGAGGCAGATACAGAGGCAGGGACAGAGGCAGGGACAGAGGCAGGGACAGAGGCAGAGATTGGGTCAAACAACTAAACAAAAGTCCAATAGGCCTATGTTTCTCCGGCTTAGTTTGGAAGGGAAAAAAGACCACATTCTTAAGCCTCTTTTTGTTTTGCATGAAAGGAGCATTATCATCAGAGTTACTGTAGCATTGTAAGTCCCACAGAGAAGTGCTAGAAACTAATGTGAAACGGAATCAAAATCCTCAGGGCAGTATTGTGGTCATTTGTGGACCAAGTAAAACAGAGGGTGCAAGGTTTGGCCTCATTATACAGACCACTAATCATGTGAACAACCCTTTGACAAAGGTGATGCCATCTGATTGTCTCAAGAGGGGGTTATTAGAGGAGATGAGGTCCACAAAGAAACAAATTTGTGCTCTTGTGCGAAGGTCAGCCGCGACCGATGGCACAAGAAACAAAACTTTACAATCAAGTGTCCAGAACTAATCCTCTTGTTAATGTTACTGCTTTGGCCAGACAAAAAAAATGATGGTAGGGATAAAAAAAGGAGAGGGGCTTGGAAGAGGTGTGTGTAGGGGGGGGGGGGGCTTTATTGGCCTGTGAAGAGCCGGTTGAGCCCACCAGAGCCCCTAAACCCAGTCATACAGTTACATGTAGTTCCTCCAGCACACCACCCCCAACGCTGTCCCAATGGGTATAATAGTCTTAAGCATTATCCGCTACCTTGAAAGGGGAATTCTGTGTCACTGGCAACACTCTGAAGGGAGAGAGTTTTAGAATTACAGAATGAGAGAGAGAGAGAGAGAGGGGGAGAGAGAGAGAGAGGGAGAGAGAGAGAGAGAGAGATAGAGAGATAGAGAGAGAGAGAGAGAGAGAGAGAGAGAGAGAGAGAGAGAGAGAGAGAGAGAGAGAGAGAGAGAGAGGGGGGGGGGGAGATTTTTAGTTTCAGAGAGAGAGAGAGAAAAAGAGGGATTTTTACTTTTAGACATAGAGACAGAGGGGGAGATTTTTAGAGAGAGAGAGAGTTTTAGTGAGAGAGAGTTTTAGAGAGAGGGGGGGAGTTTTAGAGAGAGGGGGAGTTTTAGAGAGGGGGGGGGGGGAGAGAGAGAAAGAAAGAGAACTTAGCACGAGTGGTTACAATGTATGGTCCCTTTTTTCACACAAAAAGAGTGCCACACAAAGGGCGGGAGCCCTCAGAGATGCCAGGACTTAGGGATCACAGGGAGAAGGGGAGAGAGTGGGGGCTACAGGGTCTCCTCAACTGCCCGGCAATTGTCCCTTGTCCAAGACATCATCATCAGCGGCTCACAAAAGAGCCAACAGCATCCCATGCTCACCGCTAATGCACTGAGGTTAACACCTGGGCTCTCCCCACCATCTGCCCCCCCCCCCACCATCTTGAAGTTACCCTTGTAACATGCAAAACTGTTACAACTGCCTGCTGACTAAAACGACCAACAAAAGCGAATATCAAAAAAATTAGGAGAGCCTGACGTTTCGATCCTTGCAGGACATTTCTGAAAGGCAGACAGATATGCCATCTTCGAAGAAAAAAAAACCAATTCACTTGTACAGAACAGAAGAGCAGTTGCCAACTTCATTTTAAACCCTTCGTCATCCTCATTTGCCAACTCATCTCCCTCTTCAGATACTTTAAATTTCTAGAGTGTTCTCTCGTCAGAAGTGGGAGCAATATTTGTCACACACATACACCAGTTTTAGAAGACACATCTACTAACATGTGTTTTGTGCTTCAGTCAGATAGCAGACAGAAATGTACAGTATTTGATTTAATAGAATAGACTAGATGGGGCATCCCAGAGGGTCCTTTGTCTGGGAGAAAGTTTTCGAGATGACCTGGGAGGGGAAGGGTGGGAAGGAGAATCTTGAAAACCCATTTTCATGGCGAGTCACCTTCACCAGAAAGTACACCGACTTCATTTTGTTTTGAACAAATGATTAAGCTTGATACAAAGTAGTCGACATGATGAAAAAGAGATTTTGTGGAATTTATTGTACTTCATTTCCTGAGAATTTCTAATGATCAAACCAAGCCTGCGTGCATCTTTATCATTGGGTAAAGGTTGCCACAATAATATTAAATGAGATCTAAAAAAAAAAAAAAATCTTGAAAAGTGCATGTAATTCAATCATGGTAAGTATATTTGTACACAGTGCATTGGTTTTACTGTTTTTGTTTGGTTTATTGAATAACGACAACAACACAGCATTCCTGAAAAGTTCAAGTTGTGGTACGTGTACCCAGCACTGTAGAAGTGTACATGTACAATCAGACAAAAGTGAATAGCCAACGATTCAAATGGTCTGGATGGACTGGACTGCTAGACAATTCAGAGTGCCTGACATTTGGGTACAAGTAGGAACTTTGTTGAAGGACAGAAAGAGCAATTTACAGAGTCATCCAATGACTACAAAAATGTGTTGCCTTTGCAAGCGGGCAGGGGTGTTAACGGATTACTTAGGATTTACAATCCTGATTCCTGATACCTGTTTTAGCGATCATGCCTCTACATTGGGTGCTAGCCAAAGTGGAGGACCAATCAGGGTTGAGACAACTAGGGACTCAATTCAAATCAGAGTATCCCCTCCCCTCCCTCCCTGCTCACCTCTGGTTAATACAGCTAAGAAGATCAGCCGGATTAGTGTAATCCCCCACCCCAAAAAAGAGCTGGAGATAAAGGCAGGGGTTTAAATGGCCAGATTAGCCCCCGGTAATCCTCACCGCTACCAATCCAGAACCAGGGGGATTAGCGAGAGAGGGGGGGATTAAAGTGGATCGCTGGGGTTGTTGAGCCGGGGTGACAGGGTCGGGGAGGGGAAAAGAAGAGCCGATCGGGATGGCGAGCAATTCAACAACGAGAAATCGCTCGTCAAGTGGCAATCTAAAATTGCTAAGCAGGTTTTTCGTAACCTAAAAGTCGCACTGTTGAGATTGTATCCTCCCAAATAAACAAAACTGGATCCTGCAACCGGACAGTGTATAAATTGAAGACTAAAAACAGCAGTTAAGAAAATACATGTAAATCACGAATCATACTCGATTTGTGACCCCAATTTTCACCAGACACCACAGATTTGCATCAGCAGTGAGTGACATAATCCAGCACTGCCTGAGGGCGTACTCGGGTTGCAAAACAAGCTCCCTTGAAATCCGATTCCAAAAATAGACGTACATGTACACCATAATAAACAGGATCCTGCAATAGATATTACACGTAATTTACATGTATGTAAATTGAATAGGAAAAACCCGCCAAATTTGCAACAGTCTTTGGCAAGGTAAAACATACATGCACAACATGGCTCCCTTGTGGTGTCTGCTTAATAAGGCATCAGCCAATGGCAATCAATGACCCATCCAGGAGTTAAACCATCAACAGTCACCTACAATATTGCCATTAGATTCCTGGGATGACAATTAGACCTCACATTACATTTATATTAGAGCCCCTGGCAGTGGCCGGCTGCTCCCCAAAGACAGACCTACAATAAGGTGGACTAATTAGCTAGCTGGTTATGCTGGCACAACAAACTCCCCTGTGTTTTTTCTCCTTCATCTACATTAACATGCAGAATTTCCGAGCCAAAAAGAAATACCACCGGCATTCGAAAACAACATGCACTTTGAGAAATTACAAAAGGGCAGATGCTTAGGCCTACTGTTTTGCTCAAATTAATTGTTGTTTTTGTCATGATTTTAATTCATTCTGTCCAAAAACAAAAGCTCCAGCTAAGGTTGGCACTTTACATTCTTCGAGGTTTGAATTTTGGGTCTTCATAGTCAGTGAGCAGTTTGTGACAATTTACTAATTACAACTCTCCCTTACAAATCTCAAGTTCAATGGATGATAATTCTCCATTTCTGCCTTCATTAAAATGGTCTTGAAATGACACGAACCACACAGGCAGATGTGTCAGAATTTGACATCTTTCATTTGTCAATAAATTGTTTTGCTGCATGCCAAAAACCGGCAGTGTTTTTATTTTCAGGGGGGGGGGAAGATTTCTTCCTATGGTGCATGGTCAGAGCAAGGGTTAAGTGAAGTCAACCACAGATGTCTCCTGTACACTAAACAACATCTGACATGTTCATCTGAAAATCTGTAGAGAGCGAACTCACCACCAAGGGATGAACCCCTTTCACTGAAACAGTTTCACTGGGGTAAAGTGGAACAGGATTACATCTGCATGGCCAGTAAGTGTAAAGGTGGGTCTTCAGGGACAGGCAGGGTCACTTTGACCTTTGACGGATCCTTCCCGACCCCAGGATCAGATCCACCTTTCAAATTCTGGTCCTTGTGGATCAGGGGACAAGGTCACCAATCCCTGGGGCAGGCTGGGGTGAGACCCCTGTCAAATTCCAAACAATTCCTCCCCAACCTGCCACTCCCCCAACCCATTACCTGAAAGGTTGGGTCAGTACAAATCACAACCACATGCTTTTTTTTTATCCAAAGCCCTGGGGGGAAGATGAAAAAGCCCAAACCCAGACACTAAAAACATTGTTACAAACTCTTCAGTCCTGACAGCAGACAAGAACATTGACATCAATTTCAAAACAGGTAACAGTTGTCCGAAACAAAATAGGATCAGAGAGGGTGAAAGAAGATACTCTTGTCAACAATTCTAAATTTCTCACTAAAGACAAGAAAGTGAAGAAACAGTCTACTGTTTTGAAATGTAATACCAAGGCTTTTGGACCCTCATGGGAGTGGCCACCTACAAAGGACTAACTATGGTTCCAACCCTGTCCAGCAAAAGTGAAGGTTCCAAAAGTGGCAAATCAGCATCTAGGGTACTGTAACAACAGTACAATTGCATCAAAGCACACCTAAGAAGGTGGTGAAAAAAACCCAAGACGGCTAAATTGCTTCATGTTGCTAACCTAGACCACCAAGCCTTAACCACCATATCGGTATTATCGCAAGGAAATTCAGACAATGCCCATGACAGACAATTAATGAGAAATCTTACTGACTTGCACAAAACGCTTTTTTCCAAAAAACTTTGTATAGTGTTGGGTGGTTTCGTCAATTTAGTTGAGAAAAAAAATCACAAAATGACCTCTCAGCCTCCAACGATGTCATTTTGATATTCATTTCTGGGTTACCAAACGATCCCTATGGCAACAAGAGTATTAGATTTGGTGCTACAGCTTGCCAGTTGCCACACAGATGTGACAATTATCCCCCCCCAAAAAAAAAAAAAAAAATTAATAAATGAATTCTGGGTTCAGCCATGCCTGGAACTAGTCACCAGTGGATTTTTTCATCACTCAATTTCCAGGTGGGGATTTTTACACACACCCAAAATTAATGTCAGTTTGTACAGCATGCAGGGCACAGTTTCTTGGACTGGAGTTATCTCAAGACCAGCTGAGCTAATGAGGCAGAGCCTGAAGCAGTTTCCCAGCTCAATGTTGGTTCAAGAGGACAGGTCTCTACCCTCCCCCCTAAGAAAAACTTTCAAGAACTTTCTAACCCATGCAATCAGTGCCCAGCTATCAAATTAGCCTTGGAACTCCTCCCCATCCTGCCTTATCAATTTCAGATAAGCTAAAACAGGACTGTCACTGTGTTAGTTCCCCACCCCCTTTCCAAACCTCTCCCTTCCCCTGACATTCCTCTTAAAAAAAAACCAGGTCTTGTTCCAGTCCCCAAACCCGCTGCCTGTGTTTACTGATAGCAGATGTCCGCTGTTTGTTTTCACAGGGCTCTCCCTTCTGATTGCCCTAATCTCTGATTACAGACTCAGGCTTCCAGGTAAAGGGCTTTACCTGCCAAAATAGCTGGGACTGTCAGTGGTCTGCACTCTGCACCAACCCCCTTACTGCCCAAATCAAAAAGCTCTTTACTGACAAGGGTTTTTTGCCCGCTATGCGTAGCCAGAGGAGTCTGAAGGCACTGGCAGACATTTCTGACCTATCCATGTACATTGTACATCAACTTCACCAGGTTAGAGCACTAGTTTTCATTCGCCAGAATCACCAGTCTCAAGTCACACAAACTGAAGTTACATACATGTATACTACACACTGTCCGCACTGGATTATTGTCTCAGAAAAAGTGACAAGCGGTCAATTTAACCAAACTCATCGTAACTTATGATCAAGGGCAAGACGATGAGCGATGCACAGAAACCATATGGCCTATCACAAATTAAGATGGGTTATCAATCTACAATGCACCATAAAGCTTTGTGTAATCTACCCCAGATAACTTTTACTGGGTAGCAGTTGGTCGAAAGAAGTAACCGCTACACTCTGGGAAAAGTAACCATCCCAGGCTGTTCACACTGGACTTAAAATGTGAAAAGTTCCCATTAACTCGATAACTTTTACCGGGGAAAAAAAGGTCCAGTGCGGACAGGACTATCACTACAAAACAGTGTTTGGTAAATAGGCTCTGGCAATTACTTGTAAAAATGTCGATTTCAACAGAACAGAATTCGAGTGAATCGAGACAGAAAAGGCAAAATTGTGTACTCACCGACAAACAATTAGTAGAATTTAAACAATTTATCCTATAGGATTCCTCCCGCGATACCTGTAGAGAAGGAAAAATCAAACAAATGGACACAGGTCATAATGAGTGAGATTCGGGTTCAATCTCTCATGCAAAATATTTGTTGTTTCATTCACTATACCGATGTGCACGTTAAATACTGTGTATTTTGCATGTGCATGTAAGCCCTTGCAATTTGGGCTGGATTAAGTCTAAGATATTATCTTAATCATTGAGTGGGCAAACAGATCTCATGGGCAGAAGGATACTGCCTTCGAGAAAGGTCATTCTCAGAAGGAAATGACAGCCCCTTTAAACTGAGTGCAATTTGCAATTATTTCTAAATTAAAAATTCTGTGAAAATAGACAGTGAAAATAGTTTAGTAATAGCTACATTGTACCCATTTGCTCAGTTAGTTTTCCCCCCAAAAAGTCCAGTGCGAATAGGGCATATCAAAACATGTACAGTACTACTGTATCCTCCAATAACCGATGATATAAGGACTTTTCTTCAAACTGAACAAAGTATCGCACTAAAAGAGGTCTCAGTCACTTTCTCCACACCACAGACAATTAGAATAATCATAGAGAAGGTTGATCAAGCCTGTCACTTCCGTTACCCGGTTTTGTTGACGTCCGCGCAGTAAGCACCGTGACCTATTTTCGTCGGTGGTGTTTAGTAAGGTGTCCCAGTGCAGCCAAACGCAAAATAAATTCTTAAAATAACTCAAAATGCTGTGTGGCACTGTAAAATTCTTCCCTGTATGTTTTTTTGTGTTCATCTTTGGGGGTTTTTTTTGACACTGCTTTTAACACTTTCCTCAAATTATTCATAATTTATGCTTAAAACATATTGGTCTGGTTGATGTCTTCTTTTGTGACGTTTAAAAAAACTCCACAATCCTCTTTCTCACTGCTTTTTCAGTTATGACCTTTCCCAATTTCATTCCAGAGACACATTTCCTCCTTAATCTTGGAACTTTCTCTAGCTACCCTTTTATTTTTTTCATTTTTTAAAAAAGCCTATTGGGCCATGTTAATTTTTGTCTTTAAATAGTAATAAAAATAAATAAAAAATAAATTGTATAAGCGAGACGCCCTATAGGAGCCTCCATAGTTTTTACCCAGAACGGACTGCCTCAAGTTGCGTGATATATTTTTTTTCTACGGATGTTGGGGTTTGTTATGGTACACTCAGATTTTTTTTAGGACCAACAATAAAGAAAACTGGAGCTTCGAAGCAACTTCCAATTTTGTACCTAAGAAAATAGACCCCAAAAGAGCAACTTCTTGAATCACACGAGTTTCGCCTACTGGAAAAGCCTTAACTTTCCACATTTTCGGTGACGGACAAGAGAAGGAAACCAACTGTAAGATACGAAGTCTGAGATCGTTATACGGAGTTGTTTTCATCGTGCGATGTGAGTTAGAAGGCTAAGCGCCGAAAACGTGTAACGTCGAAAACGGGGGTTCCCACGATACTACAAGTGAGTTTCCCAATCTTTAACAGTGTACAGTACATGACTACATGTACACTAACCTTGGGTTTCCTAACATGGTGTTCAAAGCATGTTCAGAGGACCCTGAATGATTTTGTTTCCTTTTTCCAATTTCCAGGAAGGGGCTGGCCTGGAATGGAATATACTTGGGGCCCCCATCCCAGCAGCAACAGCTGCCGCTGTGCACAGGAGAGAAAGATAAAGAAGAGGGGGAGAGGGAGGCGAGTTCTCTCCAAACTGGCCTCAGAAAACTAAGAGGATGTTATATAACCTAATCCCACACCACTGTAGCCTGAGGCAGGAGGAACACATGTTGACAATGAAGGTCTTCACTCCTCCCAAAGATACTGGGGGGTGTAAGAGTTCCCTCATGAGGGGTGGAGTGCAAATGAGAGGGCAGGATGAGGAGGACAAGAGAGGGATCTCCAGCCAAACATATCTTCTCAAGGTTTTATTCTACGTCATCACATTTCCATGGCAACACTTTATATTTCTAACAAAATGACCTTACTCTTAATTTTGGGTAAATGAGTAATTGAGAGTAATACATGTACACACATCCCCCCAAAAATGATAAAAATGACCCAAATTTGAAAAAAATATTATAATATTTAGGCTGAAGTTTCCATCCTAGCAGGATCTTTATCAGACACTGAGAAAAGTCCAGCTACATTGTAGGGTGGAAAACACCAGGACATTTGTACACACATGTACTATACATGTACTGTAGATCCTTTGGCCAAGTTATGCAATAATAGCAAGAACAAGTACATGTATAAGGGTGGACAAATATAAGAATTGCAAACTGAAGTTAAGTCTAGCACATCAAATAATGCAATGCGCACCGCTACGTGGATGCCAGGATGGGAAAACTATCAAGTTGCGAATTCAACGGACAAGGAACTTTTCTAGTCTACTGTCGTCCTTTCTTCCTCTCCCTCCCAAACACCCCCCCTCCCCCCTAAAAAATTAAAGCGCCTGCTACATGTATCTCTAGCATCGAGGTCAGTCAGAGTACCGGTGGGCCGGGGGACCGTTGAGAACCTGCACTCAAGCCTAATGAACACAAAAGCAGCAAGGAATTTGGATTTGGCGTACTCTTCAAAGCGACCAAAAGGAGGATTTGGAGGGATGGCCTGACCCCCCACCCCCCCCCCAAAAAAAAACCTCTTGCGTGACTCAAAGCATCACACCCCCACCCCCCCCCCAAAAAAAAGAGAAATAAAGGGAAGGATCTTTCCATGACAAGGCAACCCATGTTCCACGCCTCAAAAGAGATCCCCGGATAAGCCAAGGGAAGTATGAAACTTAACCGGGACTAGGGGTTTAGACGCAGATCCGCAAAGCTACTTACGAAGAAAAAAAATGCATGTCCGTAGTGCATATTGAAGAGGGAAAAGAGAGGAGAGAGAGAGAGGAGAGAGAGAAGGGGGGGGGGGATTTGAATAGAACTTGTGGTAGGTTATTAACTGAACAGAAACATTCCTGAAGATTTTTTCTTTTAGGGTACGGTGATTCTCTTTTCTGGGTAAAAGAAGAAGGGATTTCTACGCTTAATTCTTCCACGGGGAATGAGTGTCGGGTGCAAGGCTCGGGGTATACATGTACATGTACATTCGAGCATTATCGCTGGCCGGATAAGATGGAACTGGCTTCCACCGCAAAGAGCAAGGATCTCTTGTACCAGCCGCGACCATGTACATATTAGACATACTCCACATGTACTGTACATGTTCTCACTAATCCGCATAAGTACGGCGATTGGGGGATTCTTGTCTGAGAGGGATTTTGAGATAGGAATTTGGAATCGCTATTCAGAAACAAATCGGAACACGGCCAATCAATGAGAAGAGTTGCATAATGCGTTAATGACGACCCATTCCTCCTTCAAATCAAAAAAATAAAATAAAAAAAGACGAAGAAAGATTAGAATCTACCTTTGCCATGGCATGTACATGTACAAAGTAGATTTGTCAGGTTTTTGCCAGACATGACAAATGTTCAAAGCCCTAGTAGTACATGTACATGTAGTAGCAACCGACGGCAAAGAAAAAATGACGATGGATTAAGACGATGTGTGCTTCTGCAATTCATCACTGCGCTATTCAGCAAATTTTTTTTTTACCCAAAAAGACTCTTCTTGGGGGTCAATTTGTGATTTTTTTACACCAGGCACTGCACTTCCCAAAATGATTCTTTCCTCCCCTTCCCCCCACCCCTGATAAAAAAACCCAAGGCATAGAACCCACTGTCAGATATTCCACAATTGCCAACTGACTGATTTATCACCGGGAACTTACGGACAAAAGAAAAAGGAGTGTGGGGGATAGAGAGAGAGAGAGCACGAGAAAGGAGTACCAGGGAGTTCCTGAATAAATAATTCCATGTGATTTATTCATCTTTCTTTCTCTCCCCCACTCTCTCTCTCTCTTTCTTTCACAAATACAAAAATCCTGACAGCTCAGGGCATTATGAGTTTGAAAAGCCGAGAAAAAATGGCCAATTGAACTACCCTTTTCCCCTGCTGCCAATACATCCGCACCAGAAAAACAGAATGTTAAAAGTTCCGAAGAAAAAAAAAACGACAAAAAAAAAAAAACCCAACAACACTCAGCTACTGTGCTCAAACCTTCTGCAAGGGTAGCGGCAGATTCCGCTGTTAAAATCTACTGGCACCCACCCTTTTTAACCTGATGGAAGAAAGCACGAATAAAGAAAAAAAACCTGTTCCCTCGATCCAACTAAATTGTGAGAGAGGGTGATGGGCCGAGAAAAAAAGAAAGAAAAGAGGACAAAACTCTCACACACAAAAAGAGAGAAATTCAAGGGAATCAACGATTTTTGCCTGTGGGTGCTGACTGGATTGTTTAGCACGCCAGCTTTGAACATGGGTGATGGTGAACACTACAGATTCCCCTAGAGTACCTTGCCATTTTTACTTTGTGTGTGTGTGTGTGGTTGGTTGGGGGGTACAGAAATAATCCCAGCGTTTGCCCCTTCAATCAGCACTACGGGTGTGCAGAGGATGGAGAGAGGGAGAGAGAGAGGGGAGAGAGAGAGAAAGAGAGAGAGAGAGAGGGGGGGGGGGAGAGAGAATAAAAACTTGTGGGATTGTGAGCTGGAAGGCATGGGGGTCTTAAAAGCTAGTGTTACAGATTTCAGTTTTTAACTGCCGGCGGCCACTGGCCAATGCCTTTGCCTCTCAACTCTGGTCCTCTGTGAACTTTATGTCTGGGATTTTTCACCCCCACTCGCTCGCTCCCTCCCTCCCGTAAAATCAAAGCGGGTTTTCTTTTTCCCACAAATTCTCACAGACTGGTACACACACACAGGTGTTCCTGTGCATTTTATTTTTGGCTCCATAAACTGAACCATACTTGCGTCAATTGCATTACAGTAAACATTAACTATCGTCGGCATTTTTACGATCTGGTCACTCCAACTAGGCAGCAGAAAAGATACGTTCTGAAAATAGTGCTTTGAAACTTGGCAACATTGTCCAAAATTAATTCTTGCCCATCTTTTTTGGAGTTGGACTGTGAACATTTCTTTCTATGATACCACAGTCTATGAGTATGAGGTTTAAAACTTCCATCTTGACTGGAAGATATGCAATTTTGTAATTGTTTGTGAAAATGCCAACGAAAGATGACTATACATGTATGTGCACTATGTAATTACATTATATTCGCAGAAAAGACATACCAGTCAGGATCATTGTACTAGCTAGTGCTCAGGGGGAAGAATTACACAGCAATATCTCTATTTTCTTGCAACCAAAAAAACATTAAAAAAAAAAAAGTTTGGAAACCATTTTGCTTACCCAAAACAATTGCTTCACAAAAAGGGACTCTTTGAATAAAAAAACCCACGCCCAATTATCTAAACATGTATCTTTGGCAAATAGAACCACACCCAAATGATTTTTTTTTTTTTTGGGGGGGGGGGAAGACATTCAAGACAATTAAATCTGCAATGAATTTTTTCCCCCCGATTTCCGGAGCCAGGTGCATTTGTACAGTGCTGTGTACGTGTCTCTCGCACCGTGTGGGCGGGATACCGGTTAGGACACATCGGCAGGCAAAGTCACCCAGTCAGAACTGGTTTGACTTTTGTGAGCAGTGTTTGAGTTTGGTGCACCATGGTTGTGATGGGAAAGAGAGGGGAGAGAGGGAGAGAGAGGGAGAGAGAGAGAGAGAGAGTGAGAGAGGGGACATTTTTTGTCAGACTGTCGCCAAATGCAGCAGGCCCAACAATAGCAGTGTGGGCGAGTTGCCGTTTACAAACCAAGAACCTTTTCCCCCCATTTAAACCTGTGGGTACATGTAGATGTAGGTGGAATCAGTTCTTGCTGGGGGTCACACAACTGCAAAGAGTTGGCCGCTGAACAATGGCATAGTAATTCTTTCCATTTCTATAACCCTTTTTTTCTGCGTCAAAAAGGGAACAAAAAATGAAACTTTGGTGCAGCACAAAAGAACATTTTGATGCAAGGTTTTAATGGTTGAATGCAGTAGTGGGTAGGCTATCACACAGGATCACAGTAACATTATTTTTTCACTTTGATTTTTCACCTTCATGTACATGTATGTACTTTTTGTAAGTTTGTTTTTACTTTAACAAACCAAGTAAATGAAGGTAGGCTGGACCCATCGACGCATCGAGTTATGTCATACATGTAGTAGAATCATGATTAGACCCTTTCAAAAAAATGCAATTTCTCCCAAAACTATATAGCCTATACTGTAAGTCACTCTACTCTCTTCTCTCTAGATTAAGTAATAAGAGCTAAGGAAGGAAGGAGATCCCATGTAGGGAGGAACTCAGGACAGCTGGAGATAGAGTTTGACATTACATGTAATAACCACTGACCAGATCATTAGGTGGGAAGCATTTATAACCAAAAAGGAAAAACACAGTACAAACTACGAATATAACCCAATTTGTTTTGTGAGGACAGAAAGTATCGTATTTGCCAGTAAACAAGGGATGCCTTCTGGTGCAATTCAATAGAACTTGTGGCTTGCCATTCAAATTAGAGTATTGTCATTCAGGGATACCCTTCATCGGTAGACCGAAAACGGGTCTCGACTTTAAAAAAAAAAAAGAAAAAAAAAAAGTGCGGCACAAAGGTAAAAGTCGGAAGTGACTATGGTATAAATATGCAAAATATCTTCGCTATGCCTACTACTCCCCCTCACTTGGAAATAGGAAGGACAGAAATTTGTGTGAAAAAAAAAAAATCAAAAAGGTTCTGGCTTCTGGATTTAAGTTATGTGTGTAATTGTTTAACAATAATCTGGTATCAAATCCAAGATGACTTGTGATTGCCCAAAAAATACATGAATAAAAAAATTAATGAAGTAATTTATATAAAAAAACTGTTGCAAACTGTTCACTGACTAAAATGACCTGCAATACATATAAATCTCAAAAATTGGAGGGCCTGACGTTTCGATCCTACATGTAGAAGGACCTTTCTCCCTCGCAGGACCTTTCGGACAGGTCCTGCTAGGATCAAAATGTCAGGCCCTCTAACTTTTGAGATTTAACCAAATAAATGAATTATAATAATAATGAAGAAATTAATTTGTTAGAAATCTAATGAAGAACTGCAGACAATGGGTTAAGTTGACCACTGTATCTTCATCTGCCTCTGATATGTTTTCTAAGCCATCTGGCAGAGCGTCAACCATCAAGAACCGGAAATTTCTTCTGACCGATGTTCAACTAGTCTGTGAACAGGGGCCAACTTCATAGAGCCACTTATGCGCAGGAATGTGCTAAGTGTGAACATTCTTCACCTTGTAGACAGGAGTACAAAGCACATTACAATGCGATGTCAATTGCTTCAGACTATTCCACTATTCTTTACTCAGCATGAAACACAAGTGAAGTTTGGGTTGGCAAAGTGATCTTGTGAATCATGACATTAATTTTGGCACTTAAGCCCCTACACAACATTGGTCGAGGTCAAAGAATAACATCCATACGTTGTCTGATCCAACATATGCATGAAATAGCACACCTGTGAAAATTTCAGCTCAATCCGCCAACCGAGTCTCGAAGAAATCGTGAATACCGCTTCATTTGTTTCGGGAACATGCAGCATTAAACGCCGTACTGTTCCGAAAAATAGCTTAGATCTTGGTGAGACGTAAACTATTTCTTTTACTCATTTCTCCCAAAATACAACATTTTAGGCAGAAATATTTCAGTGAGAGGTTTCTACCGGTACTATAACCATCTTCAAACTGTATAAGTTTCATGTAAATCTGTGAACATTTGTTTTTTCGATCTTACCAATGTTGTGTAGGGGCTTTAAGCGGCTCCGTGAAATAGACCCCTGACCTTACCATGACCTATTGACCTCTATCAGGAAATCCCAAAGAAAGATGAAGACCTTAGAGATCACTCAATTTAGACAGCCAAAATGTTTGTTTGTTTGTTTAGTTCATCTTATGAACAGTAACATGTACCGGTACCAGGGAAAAGCCACTTTTCTCTCAAAAGGGACAACTTCTTAGCACACAATAGGCCCCGAGTGGGAAAATAAAACTCAGCTCAGAGTCTCAGACCCCACTCTGTACATTCCCAGATGTCTGCCAGGAGAAAGAACAAAGCATTGAATGGGAAATCTTGACAACTTAATAGATTTCCAATCTGCAGGCTGGGTGGAGATTGGAGATGTCTCTATCAAAGAACATGTCAATGAAGCTTGTGATGCAAGATCAGGTTACCGGCATGTCTTTGAGTAGTTGTCTACTTGAGAGGTCGTCAATGTACATAAATTTGAGGGTTAACATTTCCCGTTTATGACCCGAGCCATATTTGTCACCATGCAAATGTGCACGTATCATCGTATATTCGTAGACGAATGAAACAGGAAAGGGTTCATTGATCGTCACAGCGAAGTTTTACAGGATACAGTCGCAGGGCGCCCGAACAGCCTGCAAGAGCTTACTGCCATCAGTAACAAGCATGTTTGTAAAAAGCCATAAACCTGCCAGCTCCCATGCAAATGTTACCAATAAATGATAGGCCCAGCCCAGTACATGTAGGACTTACTCATTTATTGTTACTGCAGTCTATAGGGCAGAAAATGAAATAACTGTGTATTACATCGTGTGTATTTTACATTGGTGATATACAAAAATGTTGCAAACTGCTTACTGACTAAAATTACCAAAATGTAATCTAAAATATAGTGGGCCTGACGTTTCGATCCTAGCAGGACCTTTCTCAAAGGCAGAGAGAGAAAGGTCCTACCTTTCAGAAAGGTCCTGCTACATGTAGGATCGAAACGTCAGGCCCACTATACAGTATTTTAAATTGTATTTTACATGTACATTGTGCGTACAGGTGTGAGTGTACGTACTGTACAGTACATTACACGGAGGTGTACATGTACATGTACTTGAGGACTTGTTCAGACTTGTTGGTGAAGCAACAAATATGAAGTTTAGACTTACATACAATGTACGTACGAATTGTAAAACGGGTCTACTAGAGAAAAACTGCACACAATTGAGGGGTGAATGGAATAAAAGGATTGAAATTGCCTCTGCCTTCAGGTGTATACAGTTGTAGGAGGAGTACACCAAAGTGCCCTAAAAAATGCTACATGTGCTGAAAAACAGTGTAAAAGGCATGTCCATTTTCGGAATCAATTTTCCATAAGAACGCTGATGCACACACGTCGTACAGTATACGGTAGGTATAAATTGATTCAGTTACTGCACATAAACAGTACCAGTATGTGTCCTGTACATGTTCGTACAAGCTTTACAATTTGTGTTCGTACAAGCTTTACAACGAAATAAACAAATTCAGAACGTGGGCACACACTGCCATTGCAACAAAGCAACAAGATCAAGTCTTCAAAAGGGACCTCTTCTTTGACGGATGACCATACAGGCATGCTGACAGCTGTGACTGTCACGAGAATAGTAAATACCCCCCCCCCCCCATAAAAAAAAAAAAAAAATGTCGGCGCCGCTCTGCAAAGACCAAGTTTTTAACTATAAAAAGGTCAGGGTGGAAAATTCCTCTTCATAATCTGAGTCCCACTGCCCACATTGGTCGCATGCTCAGTGTAAGGAGTATTGCATGCTGGACTTATTATTCAGCTATGTGCACAAAGCGTGCCTAGCATGACCATATGGGAAAGTCATCACACGCTCCGACTCTTGAAGAAAAGTACCATCACTCTCCAGTTCAACCCTATACGACAAACGTGGCCACCTCATCTGGGAATGGAATGGAAAAGTAATTTCACAATCCCCAACCCCAGCCTTCGAAGAGTGTAGCAACCTTTCTCAATCGAAAAGCCTGACAAGAATGCCAAAGATATGCAGTTCCCCCTTTTAAGGATTTTCTTTCGGGTAAGGATAGGACGGGAGTGTATTTCTACATCCTACATCAGGAAAAAAGTACATGGACTGTGGTACAGTAGATAGGCTTAGCCTTGTCTGTAATCATTACAGCAAAAGGGCAGAACCGACAGAAGGCATGATACGGACATCATTGTTCACTTTTCAGGAACACAATCTACCTTCCGTTGCAAGATAATTATAAAAAAAAAACTTCCTGTAAAAAAGCAGAAAAAATACTTTGTTGATTAACTTTAGGCCTTTCATGACAAAACTCACAAAAGCAAAAAAAAAAAAAAACCCATTTAGTTTTCCACCCAGAACCGCTGTATCATCATTTACATGTAATACTTTCTCACAAATTGCCCCCCCCCCAAAAAAAATGCCCAATTTAATCTGGACTGCACTAGTAAAAAAATTCCTACCCCTGACCAGCAGGCCAGCACCATTAGGAAAAGGGCGGTTGAAGGAAGCAAAGAAAGTGTTGGCGAGAAAAGAAACAGAAAAAAAAGCAAGAGCAACTTGGTGGAAGTCGGTTTACAATAGCGGTAGTGATGCACCATCAGGCACAGTATTATTACGGGCAGTTCGACTTGTTAAACTTAATAGCAAGTTGGCAGCGAATAAAGCTCTTTTTTCTTTTTGCCGTGAATGGTGCACCGATGGTGGAAATTGCTGCACTGGTTACCTGAGGGATAAGATAACCATTGCAAGTGGGGAAGTGGTGTTCTTTGGGTTTTTTTTTCATATTCAAATGGGAGAGCAAGTGGACCAACATGGAGATGTGTGAACCTTTTCACTGTCATCGACCCCCCTCCCCTCCACTAAAAAAACCTATGGCACTAGGCTGTCATTGGTCATGTTTGCGTTTGAATTTAAGGATTTGGTTGGTGGGGTCATTGTTGCACTGCCCCTTTGTAGAGAGGTGTGGGGAGGGAGGGGGAGAGAGAGAGAGGGGAGAGAGAGAGAGGGAGAGAGAGAGGGAGAGAGGGAGAGAGAGAGGGAGAGAGAGAGGGAGAGAGGGAGAAAGAGGAAGAGAGAGGGAGAAAGAGAAAGGGGTGAGAGAGAGAGAGAGAGGGACAGAGAGAGAGGGACAGAGAGATAGGGAGAGAGAGACAGAGGGAGGGACAGAGAGAGAGAGGGAGAGAGGTGTGCAAGGATTGAGGCCCAACGTGTGACTCGGGTGTGACACCCCAACCCAAAGGTGTAAAGTTGGTTTCCCTTTTCTCTTTTGAGAGGGGGATAGGGGTGAGTTGACCCTCTATACTCACTCCACATTTGTACAGGCAAATCTTAACCAAATAAGTTGACAAAACGCATCCCCTCCACAGTCCACACACATACAAATGTGCATTTGTTAAACTGCATGAGTATTTGCAGGCCACCACGTCCTACAAACTCAAGGCTCCCTCCCTTTCCTTGTTTGAAAAAGTACCGTAAGCTGAGCATGCAGTAGCGACTCTGCCCCCCCCCCTTCAGAAAAGAAAATCACAGTCCAAATATGTTGACAGGAAAGATTAGATTTCCTTGTCTAACTACCACCCTAATGCTGGACAGGATAAAAGTCGGGGGGGGGGGGTGTCAATGTGACCAGTTGGCATTCCTAATAGCAATACAAGCCAATCATTGTCACAATATTGTGAAAAGGACAAGAGACAAATGACATTCAGAGACGAGAGAAGAAGTACGAAAGTTTTCACAAAATTACAATGAATATTCTTTTTTTATAAACATGCACTGTACACACATGTATCAATTGCTACACTCCAGCTGGAACACTACATCATGATTGAAGTACGTACAATGGAACATTGTTACATGTATAACAAACGCCGATAAACCGAACATTCGGCTATAACAAACATGCCCTTTGGCTCACGATTTTTGTGCACAAAATATGTGGCCGCAACTGCTATAACGAACGACTGCTATACCAAACAATTTTCATGGATCCTGGGATGTTCGTTATTGCGACATTCCACTGTACTTACATTTACACTGTGAATGGTTCTTTCTTTGAATGAATGCGACGGCGTATTACAGAGCACTCTGCAATCTGACCATTTTGTTTAATTAGAGTGTCCCATCTCGCTGCAATTAACATGCAGGCTTAATTAATGCCTCAATCGAGCCCACATACATATCATCTGCAGTCTAATTACTAGATCAGTCTGCATTTCTAATTTCCAGACCACCCATACAGCCTTTGAATACAGAGACGGCATGCAATATCCCGTAAATTATTAACTGAATTTTCTTTCCGAATCTACAAATGCAGAGAGGATTGCATCAGTAGAAATAGATTGAACGAGGAAAGGAAATACATTTCCGTGTACCAATGAATCATGTTCAATAAGATATTTCCTTTATCAATTTTTAACGGTTAACGCAACTCAAGAATTCCGCTATTCCTTTCAATTTGTGTCTAATATTGCAAGGAATGCTCAGCAGTTACTCCCCAATCAATACTCTCTCGGAGAGCGATTCGGTGAGTATGGCTTACATCCGCCGAGAAGGGTGATGGGGGATTACATTCGGTACAATGGCATTCTCCCTCGCTTCCTGTCTGAACATGCAAGATCTCATTCACAAAAGTCCACTTTGAGAGGAGAGGAGGGAGAGAGAGAGGGCAAGAACAGAAAATCAATTTCCAAATTGGCTTGCATTCCGACGCAACTGGTGTATTGGTGGAACATCCACACGGCTCACTGTGCAAGGGATCTGTTTCCCACCAAAATCAATATTCACGCCCCCCCCACATGACTTTATTATTCATGATGTTGTCCGGCTGTTACCAGTGGGAACCGCACCGGCCAATCAAAATGCGTCTTGACAAAGCGAGGGAAAGACTTTGGGAATGGGAAGAGGGTGGTGACTAAAAATGATGGGCTGGTCCGATGACGATATTTAAGACACTGAATATTGTGACCTAATGGAGTCAACTCAGGCTCCCAGGCCTATTACGAAGGCCTTTATCAATTATTAGAAGAATTGATTGTTCTGGAACTGCCTTCATCTGTCTGTATTGCTTCTGTCCAATCATCACAAACTTTGTAGATATTGTACAGCGACAAAGTTGACTATACAGAGTGTTTGGGAAACCCCCACCAGAGGGTTGGAAAGATTTTCTTAATTTTCATCACTATTCCAATAAACTTTTTTGAAATTGAAACATTCTGTCAATTGTCCTTTCATTTCTTCGATTGAATTTGAAAGCTAGGCAGAAGGTTCAACATGGGGGCCATTGCCACCTTCTCTAGATTTCTCGTAACTTTTCAAGCAACACGCCAGTAACACAGACCACTTTTGAAAGGACCTGGTGTGGATTTCACAAAGCCTTACGATGCATCGTAACTCAACTTACGATGGATAACCCATCGTAAGTTGTGTAGGGTAGTATGGTTTCTGTGCATTGCTTGTCGTCTTGCAATTGATCGTACATTTAAGTTAAGACGAGTTTGGTTAAACCGACCCCCAGTGCCCTTGGCTTTCTCTATGCATTGCTTGATGTACAACACCACATGTACGATTCCAGAACTCCAAAAGGGTATCTGAATTTATGGGGGGGATTTCTGCAGAAATTGGAATCCATTGATTTCGGGGAAATCGATCCATTCATCTGATTGAAGAGAATTGAATTGAATCATAATCTGTCCAATTCTAACATGGATCCAACTAAAGCAGTGAGAAGACTGACAAACTGATTGCTTCATTATAGGGCAGGGATCTCATCACACAAACCCGCTAAACAATCTTCTCCTTTTCGGCTTTTCCTAAAAGTTTTTCTTAGAGAATGTGTGGATTTTTCACAGAATTGATGGAAGGAAGGAAGAACACTGTGGAGGGAAAAGTGCAGGTCACAGCTGAAAAGAGAAGTCTCCGCCTCCTCTCCCCGGCCTCCGTAACAAGCCGCTAAGTCCTTGTGGCGTGGCACACTGTGGGACTGGACTGAATGTCCCAGTTGTGCAGAGGGTGTGCAAGTGTCCTTTATGGAGGGGGGGAGACTAATGGATTTATACTACCCCTGGCCTTGCTGCAACAATGCCCACTCGGCCAAGGCACCTTTACTGGATGTGGAGGAGCGAAAGGTGGTCAGGTGGTCAGATGGAGGAGGAAGGGGGAGTGGACTCAAGACTAGTTGTGTGTCTGGTAGTAGTACGCAAGATTCACCAGAATACACATTTCATCTAAATTTTCCTTCTACATATTGTAAGGAGATTTGTAAATTGTAAGGAAGGATTCCACTAAACTCCAGTGACACCATGTGATGTACCAATGTCTACTGGAGTCAAACAAATAAAGGGGAAAAAACTGACTGGGAATCTTTGAACAATTTTGGAGGAAAAAATAGACCTGAAGGGTTTGAATGAGGGAAGTACCACTACCAAGTAAGTGGGGGTGAGCTGCTGACACCATGTAAACATCTCTCTCTTTTTGAGAGGGAATGTGGCCCTTACAACTATAAGAGCCAGTATTACTCACAGTTTCAGGCAGTGTGTACTTAATTTTGAAAAATGGAAAAAGAAACCTCTGACTGGACGAGGACTTGAACCTGTGACCTCAAGATTAAAAACTGAACTGTCGAAAACTGAAACAAAAAATTATAAAAGAGAGGATGGAATTTTGGATCCAGGTGAGATCTTTTCCGAATGACAGAATCGGCCATTCAATTCAACATGGCCACTAAACGATTGATCTCACAACAAAATGGACAGCTGTTGAATAATTCACTTTTCGTTCCAAATGAAATTGATAAAATTAACTACATGAAACTATATAAGGCAGGCAATATATTCTGACTAACTGTAAAGTAACTGAATACCAACAAACGGACAGCTGTTGAATGAAATTAGCTTAAAAATTACATAAAAATTGGCAAATGGTACATTTACCAAGGGGCAGACATGGCAATCCAGCTAACTGAAACAGAATGCCATCTTGGTAAAGGCACCACCACACTACACGAGCAAATGGGTTTGACAAATAATTCAAAAATAAAATAGAATATCGATATTGGCAATCAGACAACTAAGGTCATATTCAGATGAAGCCATTCAGTTCTACTGCCTCATAGGGAGAAATTCTTTACATGCTTCGGCATACAGCACCATGGAGGTTTCTAATCTCACAAAAAAAAAAGAGAAAGAGACTCCCCCCCCCCCCCCCGCACACCCAACAAATAATAGACATATGGATTTTGAAGTCTTTTTATGAGGAGCGCCTTTCACTGACTGTCTGGCTATAGTGCCAGGCCATTGTGCTGCTCGCTACTCATGCCGGGGCATGTTGGCAACTGAAAAGAGAGATAGAGGTTGATAGAGAAAGGAAAGAAACAGAGAGAGAGAGAGAGAGAGAGAGAGAGAGAGAGAGAGAGAGAGAGAGAGAGAGAGAGAGAGAGAGAGAGAGAGAGAGAGAGAGACAGACAGACAGAGACAGATAGAGAGAGAGAGAGAGAGAGAGAGAGGGGGGGGGGGGGACAGAGACACAGAGAGAGGGGGGAACAGAGACAGACAGAGACAGATAGAGAGAGAAAGAGAGAGACCTACATATAGAGACAGAGAGAGAGACAGAGAAAAGGGACAGAGAGACAGAGAAAGATATGCACAGAAAGAGAGAGAGAGGTACAGACAAAGACTGAGAAACAGAGAGAGGGACAGAGAGAGAGAGAGGGAAAGAGGGAGAGAGAAAGAAAGGGGTGAGCCTGAGAGAGAGGGGGAGGCTTACCCTTATTTGGGGCACACGTGCGCCAAACCACGGGTAAAGCCTGTACCTCCGCTCCCCATATCCCCACCACCCCTCCGCCAACTTGCTTTGGTATTTATGAATTATTAATGGACCATTGATTGGGAAAAGATTGCAACACAATTTTTTTTTTCAAAGGGGGGGGGAGAGGAGGGAAGTGAAGTGAGGGGAATGCCGGAAAAGGGGGGGGTGTCTGGGTAAAAAAACTGCTGGAATGCGCCGCGCACACCTGAGCATTTTTGGGCACAATGGAGAGGACGAAAAAAAAGACCTTTGTACAGTACGTGTACATGTATATGGACAAGTTCATTGCGCAATATCTCTTTGAAAGAGTCCCCTCGCAAATTCTAACGTGGACATATCATTTGAGCTATTTTGAGAAATGATGTGGGCTTTTTTTGGTAAGGGTCGACAAAGATTTCTGTCTCACTTTCTTACATTTTCAATTGAGATTTTTTGATTGAATCCTTTGTTTATCCTTACCGATTCATGCTTTCAAATCAATTGAATTTGACAAAAGGAATAGACCAAGCATGCTCTATGTTGGCCAAACCTGTTTTGGGGAAACAGGTATGACTTTTGGTAAAGTGTCTTTTTTTTTAAATGGCAGGAATTTGAAGTAAAGGCATGAAGTGTTAAATTAGAGAAATCTCAAAAAATTAAGGGGCCATGGCATGGCATTATGCTCCAAGCAGTAGCACGACCTTCGCTGCCTTTGAGAAAGGTCCTTCTAAGAATACTAGATCAAAACGTCAGGCAGTCTACATGCACATTTTTGTAGGGCATTCCTAGACCAAACACAAATTAATTCCTGGCAATATAACTGCTCACGACACTGGAGCCCCTGAGGTTACATAATGCCAGCGAAATAAAACCACTCCTCCTGGCAGCCATCAAGGTGTTTGATTATAGTGCATGGCGCACACAGCGCATGTGTGTTGTCATGGGATTTCACAGGCATTTGACCAGATGTGTTTTTTTAACGAGTGGTGTTTTTCCAAGAAGTGTGTTACCACTGAGCTAATGGAGTCGGTAAAACTGACCTGGTCATTTTTACTGGGCAGAGGTTGGCCGGTAGGGCAACCATTTGGACTTGACTAATTCAAGTACATGTCACTGAAAGAAAAGTTTACTGGGCTGTTTCCACTGGACCCATTTCAAATGGAAAAGTAACCACTGACTTTGTGAGTTTAAATGAGATCTGAAGTTTCGTTGTCCTGAAGACGAAGTCTCCTGAAGACGAACAGTGCATACTGTTTGAAAGTTGAAACGTCAAGTTCCTCCGGTTCTTTGCAGAACCACACATACTCACAAAAGAGAAATTGCATGGTGTTACCGCAAAGCTTTCACCTTTTTGGGTGAGTTGAAAAAAAAAATAAGTCCAGTCGAAACTCGGCTTAGGATATAAATCTTAAGTGTGGTTTGGGAAATCGATGGGCTTTAACTTAGGATTTAGGTGGCTTGAGCGACTTCTTCTTGAAAATCAAGAGGGTTTAGAGGACCAAGTGTGGTCTACAGGTGTACACTCAGAAGGTGGGGGAAGGGAGGAGCATACTAGAGATTATTATTAATCTAATAATCTTCAAGTACGGCTCCTAATCCCCGGATTAGCCATACTTCCCTCATCATTGGTTTCATAGGTAAAATCATTAGTTTTAGTTTTCAGTGAGGCAGGATTAGGGCTAACCCCTAATCCCGAACGAGTAGCAATTCAACCCTGGTCCAGACCCAGTAATCGCTGAAAGAAGAGAGCCAAGGTATTAAGAGCTTAAGCGTGGATTTACACTAATGCTCAGGAATCTTGGTATTTATCCCTAGATCTTGTCCCTCTTCACTAGTTTTAGGGGATTGTAAAAAGAAGACAAGATTGTATAAAGATTGTAATAAAGAAAAAAAAGAGAAACATCTGAGAACAATGTAACCCAGAAGGACTTTTTAAGTCAACACAAATTTTAACCAAACACCCAACGAGAATAATATAATAATAAATACTGCTACATTTACATCAAAATGATCAAAGACTTAAATGTGGCAACCGTTCGAAGTAAGTTGCATAGCTTCAGTAACTGTAGCCCTTTTACACCTTTTTCAACATTTATGACTTCGCTCGTCGGAGAAGGGCTACAGTGAATGCATATACAGTACCTCTGTGTGTACCCGGACTGTTTCGAACCAAACTGTTCCACTCACTTTAGGTAAAGCGGAATGTGCCATGCATGACCTCTGACCCTCCTTGGCTGAGACGTTTTATCGAGCAGAAAAATCCGCACCACTCGCGCTAGCGTCCTCAAAATTTGCTGCACATTAGCTTAGCACATGTATGTCAGGAAACAGTCACATTGGAGGTCGGTAGTCGGAGGTCGGTAGTCAGAGGTCGGTAGTTTGAGGTCGATAGTCGGAGGTCGGTAGTCGGAGGTCGCGCGTGGCCACGCTCATACAGTGGGTGAAAATGTCTCTTTTCGGCAGACATCCGTGATGAATTGTATACCGTTAGACTTGGAAGGAGTTTGAGAAGCTAGAGCAGGACTCACAATATCATACGCCATGGATTTACTGTCCTTTTCCCAACCTTAAGTGAGCGGAACGTGGCAGTTTGAAATGGTCCGACTCCGAGTACACGTACACAGAGGTAGGCATTCACTGTAGCCCTTGTACAACAGTAAAAATCAAAAATGCTGAAAAAGAAGTAAAACTAAAAAGGCTACAGTTACTGTACTGTACTGTTCTGTAAGTTATGTAACTAGGTACAATGTAATTCATGTCAAGTGCTGAAGAGTGAAGTGGAACTCCAATACTGACATTTTCGAGCACCGAAATGCATTTTGGAACGATGACACATTCAAGGCAAGTCAACGAAGGATACATCGACTAGCAAACGGCAATTGAATTGGGTACAATTTTATGCCTGCTACCTGACCTGTCACAGTTTTTTAAGCCCCAAACCCGAGGGCTATACTGTATACATGTATAAAAGCAGAGTGCTTGAATACAATTCTAGTTTCTAGTGCACGGCAGTGGTGAACCCAAACTCCCCATTGACAATACACACACCACACCGATATCATACTCACGTGTGTCAATGTGTAGCACCGAGCGCGACATTGGGCTTCCAAAATACTGCCATAAGTGGTTCCCAACGATCCAAGAAGTACTCCCAGGAAGGCTACGTCTTTCAATCTTGTCATTGTCCGTCTTCTTGGTGGGGAAAAACGAGAGGAAAACCGAGGTTTTTGACGAGGGGTTTGCGACCCCGAAACGACGACCAAGTTAAGGCCACATAGCACAGGTCCAATGGGCCATGTAGTGCGTGCATGCAATAATTGAGAAAGTGTATGGTGTGTGCACTGTGCACCGACTGCAAGCACAAGTGTACTGGGCCTATGGGGACCCATAGGGATACATATTACTACGAGGAATTATCATTCAGGGGTGTTTTAAAAACGGAGGGTCTCATACCCCACCTCATACTCATTTTCTCTAAACATACACTCAGATATCAATACTTCAACATAGATTAGAATTATATTACGAATATTTTCATCAAAAAAGAATATTTAGATGTGATTTAAACGTATGTTTATTTCAAAGCGGAGAAGTTTCGGTCGGATTTCCCCCCTTGAGATAATGGAGCACGCCCTAAACTGGGCTTCATAAAAGCCGAGCTGTGATTGGTCCAGCGGCTTGATTGAATAGCGCGGTATATAGAGCTGGGGTACATTAATCCCTGGCCGCTGGGCCATGGGGGATGCAGCGGTGGACAACCACGGTACAACGGAACAACTACCCTCCCCTTTTATCATGCAAAGCTGCCGGTAAATCCCTTCGACTAAGACCGTAAGGAATTCGCCAGCCTTACTGCCTGCCCCCTCTCGCTTTTCCCCCCTCTCTCCATTTCGCAAGCCCTTCTTTTGGTATAGGGGGCTCGGGACGGAGATCTAGGCCTCTACTGTTCATGCCCTGATCCCATCTTTCGACTAAACCCGGGCGGAAAGGAAGATGGATGTGTAGCCCCCGGAGAATTCGGGGTTTTTCTTTTCTCTCTTTCTTTCTTTTTTTTCTCCAGAAAGAGAGCATGAATGGAGGGACTGGGTGAAGTCGTCCTGATACCCAGGCTTTGAGCTCACCTCTAGCTCGACGCGGGTTTTTTTTTTAAGCTTCGCCTGGCTTCGACACTTGTTGAACCCGGTCGACATTCCGACAGAGAAAACTTTTAACGGTATATTTTTTTATGCAAATTCGCCCCAAACGAGGCTATAGAGCCACTCAAGGTTAAGGGCTAAGGGAAGAAGGAGATATAAAGGGACGCAGGAAGGCTGGAGATAGGAATTGGCATTCCTCTTAAAAAGGGCAAGATCGTAGGCTGGGGTAAAAACATGAACCAGGAGGGGAATTCTAGAGAGAGGCAGAACAAGGGAAGAAGCTGTTTTGATACCTCTTTGTTCTACATCTTGGGATAGATACTGTACGGGTGAGAGGAGGCAAACAGCCTGGTTGCTCACTTAACCTGACAGGGGGGACCAGTGAGAGGCTGAACGAGGGAGGAAGCTGTTTTGATACCTCTTTTGGTCTACATAGACGGGAGAGACATAGTGTAGGAGGCAAACAGCCTGGTTCCTGACAAGGGGGACCACGTCGGCAAGAGCAGAGGAACACCTTCCATGGAAATATCGATAGAGGAGACTCGGGGTGGCCACCGTGGTACGATGGGCTAGGGGTTGACGACCCAAGCTCTTGTGCCAATATATCATTACAAAGTCAATAAAAGACACACCGATTCCACATTTTGCTTGATAATGATAAGAATTGTTTCTAGGCCAATATAGGAGCTATCTCCCCGGATAATATAATCCAGTTGGAGAAACGTTTTGGTATACTATATAGGCCTATGATTAGGATTCAGGAACGGTAAAGTGTCACTTTTTTATTTTTGGCCAAATCTGTACATTTTGGTTCAAATAATGTAGGGCCTATATAGTTACTAGTTTCAAAGACCACTGCATTTCTTTTAGTGATTTTTTTTTTTTACAGGATTTTAAAAACTTGTACATTCGCGTATATACATGGAATTATTAATTGTCAACGCTTTCGTTATCGCGAGAAGCTACGAGACTTGGCGCGCGTTGGGTTCCGCAGAGGAGATTTCGGTGACAAACTTTGGGCACTTGGAGGAGGCGGTTGTACATGTATAAGCCGCGGTTAAACCGTAACAATAGCCGCTCTCAAATCCATTTCCTCTCCTGTGAGGAAAACGAGACTTTGTATATGTAATCTTTGAGTAGACGGACCCACGCGGCATGCAACCGCGTTTTACACTTCTAATTATCTCTAACGGTCTCGATCGCGTTTCGGTTGATTGTATACGCTTTGGTCTGGCTTGATTAGACCACGGGGTACCTCCATGATTAGACGCGTCGTAAAGGCGGCGATAAACTGCCAGTGATTTTGTACACACACCGCCGCGGCCAGTACAGTGAGCAAGACGGTCTTCGCGCTCCTTACCTAAAGAATGACCCTCGGGATCCCATAATCCATTACAGTGGAAAGGCTTAAGGGCCCACTTTTTTTCTTCTTCTCTAGAATGGGCCTTGAGGAAGGAGAGAAACATTTCTCCTCCCTTTTCTTCCAAAAGAATGCATTTTTTTTTTTTACTGAAGGTGTCGTTTGAGGGAGGAGCTGAAATCGAGTGTAGATTAGTTCAAAATGATTAACCATTTTGTTTTTACTCAGAATTCAAATAAACGTCTATATACACGAAAGTCCTTGTCCGATTGTGGTTAAAAAAAACGTCAAAAACACCTCCATGTACACATGTATAATGTCCATTATGTCTGTCAAATAATTTAGGGTACAAAAGCAACTTTATGTTTCAACCTTTAGCTAAAAATAATGTTGTTCTTAAAATAATGTATTGTATTATCTTTCTCAAAATTTAGTGGGCCTGACGTTTCGATCCTAGCAGGGCCTTTCTCAAAGGCAGAGTGACAAGGACCTTTACTTTTAGTCATGATATGGTGAGGTTTTGTTGCATTATTGCAAGAATATGCAATATTATTTTCTTTAGTGTAATAATGCACGAAATAAACGAAATGCAACAGTCATAGCACTGATATTTCCGTCATGAAACAGTCGTTGGATCGAGAAGCCATTCAACATCATCCGCCTATTTTTCCCCTTCCTCTTCTTCTTCTTTTTCACAAAAGGCGCGAATTTAAAGAAACTCTGCTGCTCATCCTCGTAAGACTCTTGGTCGCAAATCGCGTCGGATTAGAGGCAGCGTGCATAGTTCACACGCGAAGTTCCCGGATGGAATGGAAGAAGGAAGATTGTATAAAGAGAGGGGAGAGAGAGAGTGATGGAGGGAGGGATGGGGAGGATGGGGAGAGAGAGAAGGGGGAGGGAAGAGAAAGAGAGAGGTAGAGAGGAATGGAGAGAGAGACAGGGGGAGAGGGAAGAGAGAGAGAAGGGGAGAGAGTGATAAAGGGAGGAAGGGAGGGAGAGAGGGGAGAGAGGAGCGGAGAGCTAAAGAGATCAGGGAGGGAGAAAGGTGGAGGGAGGGAGAAAGAGGGAGATAGAGGGAGAGAGAGAGAGAGAGAGAGAGAGAGAGAGAGAGAGAGAGAGAGAGAGAGAGAGAGAGAGAGAGAGAGAGAGAGAGAGAGAGAGAGAAGAGAGAGAGGTGAAAGGAGGAAGAGAGATAATGGGAGGAGAGGGAGGGAGAGAGAAAGCGACAGAGAGATCCGAGGTAGAAGAGAGAGAGAGGGGGGTGGAGGGAGAGAGAGAGAGAGAGAAAGAGGTAGGTGGAGAGAGAGAGAGGGGGGCAGAAAAATCGATAGCAGAAAATAGTCAAATGAGCGAAAACTCATAAAGAGGATTATCGATTCTTGTAGTTTGGTAAATAGGGTGAACGCCCCCAGACGTGAGCAAGGAGGGGGGCATTTTGATGTCTTTTGGTTCAAACAAGGTTACCAATGAATGGCATTTTTTGTGTATGTGAGTTAAGACCCCCAGGAATCGATACGGGCATGTATTACAACAGACGATGGAATAAGACGGGTTGGGGGGGGGGGGTGGTAGGCTGCGAGGGAGTTAGACGGACATTAATTTGTGAAGGCAGCAAGTAATAATCCCCTTTGTAGGATGTGTGGGGTCTGAATTAGAAAAGGACCGCAGGACTTAGTGTCTGGTGAGGTTTATCCGGATCGTCTCCCGCGCGTTGCATGCTGGGCGTGGAGGTGAAATATCATAGGCCTACATTTACTACATAGCCTACAACATGTACATACTCCCGAAATACCACAAAATTACTCCTACTGAAACTTCCAATCATCTTCAACTCTTCAGGAGAAACGTATTGTTTAACCCAAATGACTTTAATTTCACTGTTTATCCCGATTTTCCTAACGGCGAGTTGATATTTGTATGAAATGTTGACCTGGTGATCAGTGTTGGTTAAAACTTGGTTGCCAACGTACGTGTAAAATAGTTATAAGAATCCTGTCTACAGAGGGCGTTATCACATCTTAATGGAGGTTTCTCGTGCCATTTTTTAATTATTGCATTGTTTCATGTTTTTCAAAGCATTTTCAAAGCATAAGTATTCAACAATAAATTGTCACTCTAACCTTTAAGACGAACATTTCGTAATCACTCCTATGTGTTCAACAAAATTGCGAAACAAACTAAAGAAAAACCAGATAAAAAAGAAAGACATGTTACAGTAAAAAAATGTGCAAAAAGTAAATGTAGCTTTGATCACCCTTTCTACTAAATATAGCTTGTGAGGTCTTCAAGTACATACACTACAGCAGTAGTAATAATTCTCTTAATACCCAAGCCTAGAGGGCTTTAGGGATTATGGGCCTGGGTTTTTGAAAGAGCAGCTTCGTCACCGGATTTGGTTAAGATCCAGTTTCACAAAAGGACCCTTTCATCGGCGGATCGCACGAAAGAATCCCCACCCGTTCTTTTCGCACGACCACCGATGCTGACGTAGGCTGGTTCCCGTCCCCTACCTGGTCTCCAGACGTCTACCGTCCTCACGTGAGACGTCTGGAGACCAGGTAGGGGACGGGAACCAGCCTAATGCTGGCGAGGTGAGAGTTGAGAGAGGGCGCTGTTCTTCTGTCACCATGCCAACAGCATTGGCGCCAAAGATCTTATAGCGCGCAAGATGGACAAATCCGAGCAAAAGGTGAAGTACGCGCTGCTTACTAAAATGGCGCCCAGTGCGTACTTCACCCAGATGGCTGTGATCTCGCAAGGGTAGGCTATCTTGCGCGCAAGCGCGCTATAAGATAATTATTTGATTGGCACGTTCGCAGTGGCTGTGCAAATTCGCGCTTGAAAAGAGACCAACGTTTGCAGTTTCAGGGGGCCTCCTAGGAACTCCCCTGCTGGCTGGTTTATCTTGTTACGCAAGGCTAGTTTCCTTTCAAGCACGAATTTGCACTGCCACAGGGGAAAACTCTAGGCTCCAGTGTAAATAAAAAGACACAAGGAGCCTCTGTAGACACATGTCGGCATATGAACATTTTTAAAGATTTTTGTAACAGTGGAGTGGGAATTCTACTTTCAAGATTAAAAATTGAAACTAGAACATTGTAATTAACATTTACAAACCTCTTCAAGATTTATTCAGGAGCAATGTTATACCAAAAATTAAGTATACATACAGCTTGTTTTGGAATGAGTAAATAATCGTAAACATTCCCTTTTGTCGTGAAACTACAAAGCAAAATAGAATTGACGATTCACTGGACTAGCAAAACAATATTTCTGAAACAAAATTCTGCGATAGAAACCAATCCTTTATGAAAATAATAATAACACTGCAATGCCTTATACATGTACATCTGGGCTACATACAATGATTGAACCTTCATCTTTTCCAGAATCTGTGCTTAGGAACGCTTTAGTAAACCAAATTAAAACGCACAAAAATCTTCAGGAAGCCACTGTGATTTTAAGGGGAGAACATAATATTTAACATAAAAAAGAACATTTTTGATGCATTGTTGGACCATGGCGTATTCATAACGACAATCTGGACTGTGTACTGTGACCATATGAAAATTAGTGCAACTCTTTGACTGACAGGCGATAGCGACTCCAGATAGGCCGGCTGTGGGTGGACTGGAGGAAAGGGGCATGCCATAGCATTTTAATGAAGCTGTGATTGAGCTAAACTCAGAGCGCACAAAAATCTTCACCTGTGGAGAGGATTTTAAGCAAATGTTTTTCAAAGTGATATACAAAAAATGTTGCAAACTGCTGACTGACTAAAATTACCAAAATGCAAATCTCAAAATTTAGCGGGCCTGACGTTTCGATCCTAGCAGGACCTTTCTCAAAGGCAGAGTGACTTTGAGAAAGGTCCTGCTAGGATCGAAACGTCAGGCCCACTAAATGTTGACAAATTAATTTCATTTGTATAGTTGTTGACAAGGAGGTTGCCTTCTTCGGAAAGAAATACTCCTAGACTTAAAAAAAAACACCACATGATTTCTAACTTCAAGAGAAATTATTCCCAGAAGATGTAGCTTTATAAATTGTAAGGTCTTACAAGTTGGCAACAAAAATTAACAATTTATAAACAGTTATCAACAGCACAATAAGAGGCATTTCCAACATACAAAATCATTCAATGGTGGATTTGGTGCAACGATTTGTCCTATCAAAAACCACAAAATAAACAAATGCATTGTATTGATAATCATTTTGCGGTGGCTATATAAAAAAGCACCATAATTAATTATAGTTTAAATACCTATATTCAGATAGCGTGCCTCAAAGCAAGTAGAACTAAGAATACAAGCATAAATCAAGATGATGACGGTGACGTTTTGTGTAGTATTTTTTCTTTTCAGGGGAGGATGGAGAGATTTGGGATTAAGAATCAGTGATTACAAGGCAGCGGAACTGATGATTAGAAATGATACCATTGATTGCAATAATTTTGGGGTATATTCCTCAACTGTAACCAGACAGCTATGTCCAATTTTTTCCATTCAGTTTTGGAATAAAACTGCAAAGTTGGATCCAAGTCCATAAAACAACCACTGCAATGTTCTTATCATTCAAATTCAAATCACATTCTTTGTCTGCACCGGGTTTCTTGTTATCCTCCGAATTTTGAGAGAAAGTCTACTCCGAACGTAAATGAGCCATCTTTCAACAAAGACCTCAATCTTTGTCTGGTGGATGTGGGTTAGTAGGGCACAAGTAGTAGGGCAAGCTTCATACCTCAACTTGTAAGCACCTTAGATTGGGAGCGCCAAAATTGAGAGACTGTTTCTTTTTCTATACAGGACAGCAATGTTACATGGGTAGACTCAGAGAATGGCCTTCTTCTTCAGATAAAGAGCACTTGCTAAAATTCCAATTTTTTTTTTATACACACAACACCATCGGACCTGTTATGACCGGACATCTTTCACAACTTGGTTCAAGAGTCGTGCAAGCATTCGACATCTTGTTCATCTCCACAAGTCAGCAAAAACGGGACTGCTCAGCCAACTTGTCAAGAAAAAAGAAAATGCTTCCAAGGACATCCAAAACACGCGCAACTTCAGACACAAGTCAGGGGCAGCTAGCGGCGACACAATGCGGAAAATATCTCCTTTGTGAGTGCCTGCAGTTCACCGGTTCCCTTCAGAACCACGCAACGCTCGCTGACGAGATATCCCCTCATGGCGTTGCTCCAAACTGCCCTTGACTTGCCAAGTTGCTTCCTCCACCACGAAACAGCCCGAAATCTCACACGTACATGTACATTACGCCAACAATTTATCAATGTCTTGAGCAAGCAGCCTGGTAACGCACCAACAGCAATGTCCAGTTGTACCAAGTCTGACACCCAGACTCCCGCCCCAACCCAACACTCATCCCCCAGACCATTACCCCAACCTCCAGGCTTCCAATAAACAATAAATTACAAAGGCTACGTTGCAGAAATGTCATTATATGATATAATTTGTTTTCCTCTTGTTCATACTAATATCAAAACCAAAAAAGGAACGAAAAAAATCATCATTATAAAGTATGTACACACAAGAAAATGAAGGCTTGTTCTACCCGATGCACAATGTCTAGAATTGGAGAAATTTACATGAGAACCAAACAAGTGTCTTAATTGATGTACAGGCATAATGAAGAAGCAGCATTAGCTTGTGCCAAACCAGGCACTTTCTTTTGATGAACGAGGCCAGTGGTGGATTTCACAAAGCCTTACGATGCAGCGTAACTCAACTAACGACGGATAACCCATTGTTAAGTTGAAGTTGGCCGTATGGTTTTTGTGCATCGCTCATTGTCTTGAGATTGATCGCAAGTTACGACAAATTTGATGAAATCAATGCCAGGGCTGGATTTCACAAAGCCTTACTATACAGCCTTACTCAACTCATGATGGATAACCCATCGTTAAGTTGAAATTGGCCGTACGATTTTTGTGCATCGCTCATCGTCTTGCGATTGATCATTAAGTTATGATCGGTTTGATGAAATCAACCACTGTGCCTATCCTGTGACAAGGGATACAGATACTGCTGAAGCCGTTTGAAGGCTTTAGCAAAGGCTTGGGCTTGAACCTTATTGCTCTAACTAGCCATTATCAACAAGCTCCTGAGCGCAGTTTCTGGGCGAAACTCTCTGAGCTGCACGGGAGGACAGACCTTCCAAAAACAGCGACAACCCCATCGTCCGGATTTCCAGATTCGATGGGCACCGAGACCCAAGCCAGATCTGAGGATGTGTAGAGAGGCTACGAGATGCCTTTGCTAATGCATAGGCAGATCCTCTGTTGCCGATAGCAACAGCCGTAGCCACTGTATAAACAGTCACCACTGCACTACCTTGCCATCTTAAAGACTCTCCACTCGTGAAATAAGGCTTAGTCAACGTCCTTGCATTGCATTACGCTCACGTCAAAAGATCACACCCCAAAAAAACTAGTCACGGTAAGAAAACAAAAGACTTCCACTAAGCATTTATTGTTTTCCCCCACTCTGCAAAGCTCAGGATTCAGAACCGTCTTTTGGAAGAAACAATCATCAATCATAAATCATCCAGTTTGGAAAACAACAAATGAATCTGGCTTGTAGAGGGGGGATAGTCAGCCAATTTGCTGCCTCACCAACAGAGGGCGCTCTCCATGTTGACCATTGCCTGCCTCACCAATAGAGGGCGCTCTTCACATTTACCATCAGACAGTTTGACACAGCAAGAGAACAGGGCCCAACTTCTTCTAGTCTTCCTATAGTGCAGACACAAACACCATTGGATGTGATGCCGATTGCCTTTTGACTCGTATGCCACGACTCTTGACTTACCACGAGACAAAAGTCAAGTTTGCGCTGGCAAAGGTGTTCCTGTGAATCGTGGCTTTTGGTGCATGAGCAAAGGTCGTTGTTTTGGTAACTCTGTGAGATTTAACCAGGTCATCAGCCAACAAAGAAAGTACGGTGCCCCTAAAGAAACACAACAAAATTTTTAAAATGATTTTTCCACTCTGTAAGCCCACAACCGATGCAAAGAAGAAAAAAAAAGGAAAAACAAATTATGGAAGAGAATCTAAGAAAATTAAGTTTCCTATTCTTTTGGCAAAGCTATTTAAGTCACATTATATCCATAATCTTTACATATAACTATCCATTTCGACCCTCCACCAAATTGTTGAATTTTGTTTTTTTCCAAGCACAAAAAAAAAATCATGCTAGGTACATTTTGCTGAACACTGAATATGCATGTCTCAAGACTTAACTGTTTACAACCATGCTTATGTTCTTTTACGAGGCTTTCTCTTAATATCATTATTTCTTTACTTTTTTTTCGCGGCGTCATTACATAAGTACCTGGGTTTTTGCAGGAGTCACAGATTCTAAGCCCTTCGCCAAATTACCGATTTCCATATTTACCAATTACCAATTACCCATTTCCAAAATTGTAAAACAAAAAAATTTAAAAAATTGCGTAGCAGAGGTTGTCAACTATGTTGTTTCAGTGCTGGCTCGCGTTAGACACCGCAACCTTCAGTTGCAAGGTTATCTTTTGAATACAAAAAAGTGAGAAAAATCCCATCTGTTATAACCCCTGCACTGTGTGTCGGTATTAAAATTGGTCAGCCTTTAAAATCTGACAGGCTTATCTAGTGGTATAAAAGAAAAACGGTTCTCATGTATATCATGACGAAAGTGTCATCTTTTAATCGGTGGTTTGTGGTTATGTTGCGTGATTAAGTAATTTCTAGAAACGTGCTTCCGCTAAAAACACAACAGATCCTGTGGTTTTATTGGTGGTCCATAAAAGAAATTCTTAACAGGATTTGTGAAGGTTCGTATTTTTTTAGTGATGTCGGTCTAGCTCTGAAAAGGATTATATTTTTTTGATTTTTGAACCTAATTTTTCCCTCAATTGAATCAAGCAACAGTGATAAGGACCCACTGCCAAGTACCAGGCAATCCATTTAAGTGATACATACACCATACACACAAGTCTGGGTAACCGGTGAACAAGGTTCCACTGGCGCCCCGTAGGGCACTGGTTCCTGGTTTTCACCGGTGCCCCGCACCCAAGTTTATCGACCAAAACCCCCATGCCCCTCACAAAATAAGCAGGAAAAAAAAACAAAAAACACACACACACAATGTAGGCCAGTTTGCAGGGTACCAGCTTTCACATTATCCATACAGCAAGACTGAAATCATATCACAACACAGTCTTAAAAAATTCATCCACGTTATTGAATTTGGGGAAATTAACTGATGTGATCTCCAAATCAAAGACCTCCCCCCTTCCCCCCCTCCCCCAAGCCCATAAAAAGGTCAAAAATAAGACACTGGTGTCCGGACATACTTGCAATGGGCGAGACCGTAAGGAAAGAGAGATAGAGAGAGAGGGGAGAGGGGACCGGTTTCAATGTGAGTCGCACCGTTGTCAGCCCAAACAAATCTTACGGCTTTTCCTGGCTGGCGTTCGGAGGGACTTGACTCAGAAAATCGCGCACCGGTGTTTTCTGGGCTTGGGACCGGCGTTCGGTGTCAGCACCACTCTCACTGCCTCCTCAAAGATCTGACGGGAAGAAAACAAATAATAATAATTGGAAAATGTTGGCAAAGAAAACTTTGACTGGATCGGGACTTGAACCCGAGACCTCTGAGCCTAGGCGGGATTTGAACCAACGACTCCTGCTCCAAAGTGCAGACATCTTAGCCACTGGACCACCAAGCTGATCGAGGCAGTGTTGTGGATTCCAATCTGCAACACGGTGCATCACAGATATACAGTAATATGAATTTGTATCAAGAAGAGTGTACTTCGACATGGGTTTGTTATTCAATGAGAGTTTGCCCTGCTCGAAATAATAAGCACTGAGACAGCTCAGGCGGGATTCGAACCCGCAACTCCTGCTTTCTAGTGCAGACATCTTAATGTAGTAGAAAGCAAGAGTCGCAGATTCGAATCCCGCCCAAGCTGCCTGAATCAGAAAATTGGGCAAAGCCTTTTTACGTTCGAGCAGGGCAAACCCTCATTGAATTACATTCTCCTCGACGCAAACATCATGTTACATCCATGAAACAAGGGTTTGCCCAACTCGATGTGTAATCAAACACTATGCTCAGTTCCATTTTCATATTGCCCGGGCTGACCACACACCAAGAGGTCCTTACCTGCTTGAGTCCTCTCTGCGTCAGTGCCGAGCACTCCATGTACTTGACGGCGTTTATCCTGGTGGCCAGCTTCTCCCCCGCCTCCTTCTTGAAGGGGGTCTTGCCCTGCTGCGACAACTGGCTCAAGATCTCCTTGTCTTCCCGCAGATCCACCTTGGTTCCTGACGACGGAAGGAGGGCAAGAAGTATACGGATGGAGTCCAGTTCACACTGAATCGGATGTGTCTTCTAGTCACACAATTTTGAGTGCGAGTCCTTGTCCAATCTCTCCACTCTCTCAAGTCCCAAGTCTTTCTAGTTGAGTCTGAGTCACCCAGGTCAAGCCTGAGTCCCAAGTACTTCAGGTTGAGTCTTGAGACCGCCAAGTCGATTCACGAGTCATCCAGGTCGAGTTGTGAATCATCCATGTCGAGTCACAAAGTCATGAGCCACAAAGATGGACTCTTGGGTGTGAACTACTTATGAATTCAATATTGTATCCGAAACAAATTGCCAAACTTTTGGGGAGTTTTTCTAAAATAACACTTACAAGTAACATTTGCTCTGACTGTGAATTGTTGCATACTGCAGGTGGGTCTCGTGGCAAAACTTGAGATGGGGCGAGGTAGGAGGTGGGGAGGAGGGAGGGAGGGGAGGGGCAGGGCTGTTGTCATGGCAACTTACCGACCAGAATGAAAGGCACCCCGTTGGCGTGGTGCTGAAGCTCAGGCACCCACTTTGTCTGAACGTTGGAATGTGAGGAGGGCCCAACAACAGAATAGGCGACAAGGAATACGTCCGTCTGAAACAAAGTCCCCCCCCCCAAAAAAAAACCCGTGAGAAAATCAACTTCTATATCCTGAATCTGAGACAGACCTCAGTGAGGATCCTGGCAAAGACGTGCAAACTGCAGCGGATTCTAAATCGGTTATGAGGAGTTTTGCGGTGACACCGTGTATTAAGGGTTGCTCTTTTGTGAGTGAGTGTGGGACTGAAAAAAACCAGCTCGGGTTTCACTCGACGTTTCGGACAGTGCGCTCTTTTTGTCCTCAGGAGATAGAGGATTGTATGTCCCTAAACACCTTCATTTGACCTGTGGTCGATTTCATGAAACTTGTCGTAACTTACTATCAATTACAAGGCGATGGGAGATGCACAGAAACCACATGACCTATGAAAAGTTAGGATGGGTTATCCATCATAAGTTGAGTTACGATGCATCGGAAGGCTTTGTTAAATCCACCCCAGGAATGCTAAACAACTTGGAAAGGATTTTAAAGAAAATAACAAGAACATTTATTTTTAAGATAGCTTTGACGTCCCTTTTCTCTCCCCCAAAGCTCCGGTAATCACTGGGTACCTGTGGGTATGAGAGTGGCCGTAGTCTGTCGTAGTCTTCCTGTCCGGCTGTATCCCACAATCCCAGGTTGACTGTCACACCATCCACCTTGATCAGTTGCGAGAAGTTGTCGAATCTGATATTGGGAAATCAAGCAATGGAAAGAATGCAAACTTGGATGGATGGGATCTTTGCCAGCGGTAGTTAAAGCCGGGGATGGGGATGGGGATGGTGATGGGGGTGGTGATGGGGATGGGGGTGGGGATGGAGATGGGGATGGGGGTGGGGATGGGGATGGGGATGGGGATGGGGATGGGGATGGGAATGGGGATGGGGGATGGGGATGGGGGATGGGGATGGGGGATGGGGATGGGGGATGGGGATGGGGGATGGGGATGGGGATGGGGGATGGGGATGGGGATGGGGATGGGGATGGGGATGGGGATGGGGATGGGGATGGGGATGGGGATGGGGATGGGGATGGGGATGGGGATGGGGATGGGGATGGGGATGGGGATGGGGATGGGGATGGGGATTGGGATGGGGATTGGGGTGGGGATTGGGGTGGGGATGGGGGATGGGGATGGGGGGTGGGGATGGGGGATGGGGGATGGGGATGGGGATGGGGATGGGGGATGGGGATGGGGGATGGGGATTGGGATGGGGATTGGGGTGGGGATTGGGGTGGGGATTGGGGTGGGGATGGGGGTGGGGATGGGGATGGGGATGGGGATGGGGGATGGGGATGGGGGATGGGGATGGGGGATGGGGATGGGGGATGGGGATGGGGGATGGGGATGGGGGATGGGGATGGGGGATGGGGATGGGGGATGGGGATGGGGGATGGGGATGGGGGATGGGGATGGGGGATGGGGATGGGGGATGGGGATGGGGGATGGGGGATGGGGATGGGGATGGGGATGGGGATGGGGATGGGGGATGGGGATGGGGATGGGGATGGGGATGGGGGATGGGGATGGGGATGGGGATGGGGATGGGGATGGGGGATGGGGATGGGGATGGGGGATGGGGATGGGGGATGGGGATGGGGGATGGGGATGGGGGATGGGGATGGGGGATGGGGATGGGGGATGGGGATGGGGGATGGGGATGGGGGATGGGGATGGGGGATGGGGGATGGGGATGGGGATGGGGATGGGGATGGGGGATGGGGATGGGGAATGGGGATGGGGATGGGGGATGGGGATGGGGATGGGGATGGGGATGGGGATGGGGATGGGGATGGGGATGGGGGATGGGGATGGGGATGGGGATGGGGATGGGGATGGGGATGGGGATGGGGATGGGGATGGGGATGGGGATGGGGATTGGGATGGGGATTGGGGTGGGGATTGGGGTGGGGATGGGGGTGGGGATGGGGGATGGGGGATGGGGGATGGGGATGGGGGATGGGGATGGGGGATGGGGATGGGGGATGGGGATTGGGATGGGGATTGGGGTGGGGATTGGGGTGGGGATTGGGGTGGGGATGGGGGTGGGGATGGGGATGGGGATGGGGATGGGGGATGGGGATGGGGGATGGGGATGGGGGATGGGGATGGGGGATGGGGATGGGGGATGGGGATGGGGGATGGGGATGGGGGATGGGGATGGGGGATGGGGATGGGGGATGGGGGATGGGGGATGGGGATGGGGATGGGGATGGGGATGGGGATGGGGATGGGGATGGGGATGGGGATGGGGATGGGGATGGGGATGGGGATGGGGATGGGGATGGGGATGGAAATGGGGATGGGGATGGGGATGGGGATGGGGATGGGGATGGGGATGGAAATGGGGATGGGGATGGGGATGGTGATGGGAATGGGGATGGGGATGACTGTCATAGATGTACTTACACTGTGGGTACGTATTCTTTAGGGAAGGCATTGTGTGTGTAAGACCACAGCATACAGGTCTTGCCAACGGCACCGTCGCCGACTACAACAAGTTTGACATTCCGTGCTGCAGCCATGGCACAATCTCCGTTGTCTGGACAACCAGGGGAAACAAACAAACCACCAAAGGCACCAAACAGACATTATCAATGTAGCATGTAGGCTCTTGAAGAATGGTGAGGGCATCAAATCAATTTAACAATGCTAGATGACTTTGATCACCCTCTCCACTTAATGCTAGATCTCTAGGGTGTTATCAACCTTTATACCAAAAGCCGATATTACGCTTAAATGTCTTACCTTCAAGTGTTGGATCTTGGTCCATAAAAACAGACAGTGTGAACCTGAGAGGAAAAAAGATGACAAGGAATTCAAATTAATTAAACCTTTGACAAGAACACCGTGACAATGAAGATGTCAATTTTCACTTCAATCATTAACGATCTGAAAATCCAAACTGCATTCGTATACTACATGTACATGTATCCACAGTAATGGAATGTCTTTGTACGTGATCCTTTTGTCAATGAAGGTTGCCATTTTTTCCCTTTGACAACATTGGGGATGATTGAGGAATGGTGGAATGGAAGCGAACAAAGTGCAGAAGATTGCTGCATGACGTTATTGCCTACATCAAAAGAGATAGCAGAATGAGAGAGAGAGAAGAACTTACATGTACATGTACATGTTCAGTGCCGGTACATGACTACATGTATATGTACATGTATGTTCTTTACAGTACATGTACAAATAATATTACCGTATACGATGTACCGGTACAGACTAATACAGTACATGTCATGTACATGTACATGGTAAATTTGTACAGTACCAGTACATGTACAGTGCGTAGCGTACTACTATACATTGTTGTACATGTAGTATATTGTACATGCTCGGTGCACCTGTACATTTATGCAGTTGACAAGTACACGTACATGTACCGGTACATAATGCTTGTACACCTGTACATGTACAGTGTGTATACGGCAGGACATGTTTGAACTTGAATATGAGACTGTAATCTAACTACTGTAGATGTACATGTGTACACGTGCCTACAATGTACATTATATACTGTACATGTGTACAATATTGTACACAGTGGCTGTCGCCATGAAATACCGCTACATGCACACTGTACATAGTCAAGAGGGCTGGACATTGAATGATATACACTGTACACTGTATGACACATATCCATGAATGACTCATTGTGTGCACACAGTCTCTATACAGACCTGCATTGTACTGCAGTATTGTCAATACACATTTGTACATGCACACTGTACTGTATACATGTATGCATTACATGTACATGTAGATACTGACAGAACAAACAACTGTCAAACATACATGTACATGTACATGTATATGATAGCCCTGGTGACAACATGTACGTACTGTACATGTATGTGCAATGTACATGTACATGTACATGTACAAATAATGTACTTGTATACATGTACATGTTGTACATGTTTATAATGTACACTGTACATGTATGGTAGCCCTACAGACTACAGTAGTGACTGGTGACTCCACGTACCGGTACATGTAGTACTGTATAAATGTACATGTACATAGTTTTCTACATACATTGTACATGTACATGTACGTTTATAATGTACATGTATGGTATGGTTGCACTACTGACTGGTGGCAGTACATGTGTGTACATGTTTGTCTGTCCTTCATAATCACGTCCATCAACTCCTTGCACATGTATACAAACTGTGGGTACTGTACAGCCCACGTTCCATATTTCATTCACACAGTCAGACATGGTCTCATTAAGTGCACAGTAGGGTAGGGCTGGCCAACCTGCCCTGATGGGGGGTGCATTGAGATGCACATGTACAATGAGTGGGAACAGGTGGAAACGACCTTAGATGAGGTCAACATAACACAGTGCCTGCACCACACAGTAGATCTACATGCACAATGTGACTAAGACTGTACATACAGTATTACAGTACATGCACTGTACATGTAGATTATACATGTAAGTGTGGTGTGTAACAACAGCATGTACAAGATGCATGTACAATGCGCTCCATCCTTGCACATTCTTAGTAAACAGAATCAAGTCCTTAATTAGTTTCTTTTCCACTGGCCAGTCCAGGCCGTGAGACAATCTTAACAGACCCGCCTATTTCTAATACAGCTTGTGCTCATTCAGTTTTGCTTTCCGCATCCAGGATACATGTGTTTCTTAAACCACTCGCAATCAAAGCCCAAGATTTGACGAAGAAAGCTAGACAGTAAACTTAAGATGTGGTGTTGAGACTACCTGTTATTGTGTGCCGTTTTTGGTTTTTGGTTTTAGGTGTGTTTTTCAACCCGGCAATCGAGCCAGTTGGAAATGCCTTTTACTGACCTACATGTACATGTGTACACTGTACATGTAGGCCTACATGTACATGTACAATGTAAGATAACTGCAAAAGTGTCAAGTGGCTATGTACAGTATGTACATGTACTATGTACAGTACATGTACTGTACATGTACTTGTGCATTATAAATGAATACATGTAGGGGTAGATTTTCATGTACGTTTGTATATTTACAAGATTGCAGACCATTCATTTTCATACACAGGGCACAGACTGGAATTCACTCGCTTCTAGACTGGTAAGCATAAATGCATTGACTACATGTACATTCACTGAAACCCTGCCCCTGACTAGGCATCTATTTGTTCAGTGAATGAGTAAATTTATAACTGATAACAGTATGCGTGTACTGTTGCTAACATGCTCTGTTTATTTTGTGTTATCAATAGCACTTTGTAGCCTTAGGAAAAAGCACTTTATAGTACACTATGCAAAATGCATACTGTATGTGTACCGCTGTACAATGTACATGTACATGTACATGTACATGTACATAGAGAATGTTCCGTACATCTGCATCCAAAGAAAATACATGTACACACCCAGACACCCTGTACATGTTACAATAACTTACATATGCATGCATTCATATATGCAGTTACATGTACATGTACATGTACATGTCATTACAATTTACATGTACACATGGACATGTACATTGTGCAGATAATGGAATGTACATGTACATGTACATGTACATGCATGAAAGGACTAAAGCAATTTCTGTTTCCCAATATACTGTACATGTACAGCAAGGTCCACCTGACCACAAGCTGTGCAGACCCATACCTATGCACATAAATTCCCATACCTTCCACACCTCACCTTCCAACCACACATAATAAGGGTCAAACCATTGCAACAGCTCTAGCTCAGTAGTACCTGTATGACTAAAAACCCCTCCCTCCCTCTCTCTGTCTCTCACGAGAGAAGAAAAAAAACCAGTGAGGAACAAGTAACACAATTGACTTTGTGATATGACGTGTACATTTACAAGGTACAGTGTAGTGTGTACATTCCACACAATTTGGCTGAGTCTAAGCATGAAGGCCCCCTTCTTCCTCCATGGTCTGAGAGCCGGGTGTCAATGTATCTCAATGTAATTATCAGTACACGCATACAAGGTCGTGGTTTGTGAATTTTATTTTTACTCTGTAGTATTCTTACGGTACCTCCTGGACTCTCTTCCTCCCTAAGCAGCAATGCCACCAGTGGTTGAGCCCTGTGACCTGGGCCCAATTTCATAGAGCCGCTTAAGCGTGAAAATCTGCTAAGCAGGGAAAGTCTTCCTCGTGTAAGCAGGATTACAAACTGCACTGCGGTGTGATGTCCATTGCTTTTGACTTGTATTCCACTCTTCTTTACTTAGCGTGAAACAAAAGTGAAGTTTGGGTTGGCAAGGGGATACTGTGGCTCATGAGTTTTTGCGCTTCAGCCTATTTTGGCGCTTAAGCAGCGCTATGAAATTGGCCCCTGGATCTAACAGTTTAGGGTTGTACCCGCTCTCCCTCCAAAAAATGCGACCATTTGGATCAAATCGTGATTCAAACTCCACTTGTTTGGTGTGTGTGGACACAATAAACAAATCACATCAGTGGGATTTGAATCACGATTCAGACTCCACTATTAGTGAGACTTTTCTAAATGAACAAGTTTATTTGCCAATCGGTGCGTGTAGGAACACTCCGTAGAAATCGGTGTTTGTTTTTTATAAATCCCACAAATGTACCGCTCATGCTCTGACTGACAGGAAGTGCCATGCTTGTTTTAATGTCTCCCCATGCACCACCCTCAAGGATTGACCACAATCGGCTCGTGACTTTTTTTTTTAAATTTTTTTTTGCCATGCGTGGATGAGAGCCAAATAAAATCCCCGTTTTAAAATCGCGATTCAAACCACAATTATTTGATTTCTCAAAGGCAGAGCGCCTTTGAGAAAGGTCCTGCTAGGATCAAAACATCAGGCCCAGTAAATTTTGAGACAAACATTTTCCTGGTATTTTTTTTAAGGCAATGGTGATGATCAGTGGTGGTGCTCAAAGACGTCCGATTGGATTGAACACAATGCAGAAAACGCTAAAAAAACAGGCATAAAAAAATGGACGAAAACGAGTCTACCTTCAAGAAAGGTCCTACTCCTATCAAGACATCAGACCCCCAGGGTATTCTGAATTGTATTTTCACATGTACGGTATATAATTTAATCAATGCAACCTTTCCAATGGCATACTCTAAAGGTGCATCATGGCGCATAGTCAGTGGAATGCCTAATTGAAGGATACATATGTTGCATGGCCAATTGGCCATTGATACAAAAATGTGAAACAAATAAATCGTTCTCTTGCATGTGTAGCACTTCTCTTTCCTCGGGTCAAATTACCGGACTACTTATTCATTTTTTTTTTCCAATTCCCCTTCCCAGTTTGCCATAGCGGTGGTTGCCAGCATTTGATTAGTCACTGCATGAGGCTTTGCACAGTGAAAGAGAAGGAGAGGGAGAGAGGGTTGATATGGAGAGAGATGGAGAGAGACAGAGAGAGACAGATGGAGAGAGACAGACAGATGGAGAGAGACAGATGCAGAGACAGGTGCACTGCAGAGAGACAGAGACAGACAGAGAGTGACAGACAGAGAGTGACAGACAGAGAGACAGATGGAGAGAGACAGAGATAGTGGATAAATGTGGAGAGTACATGTAGGGAGAGAGGCCGACACACAGCAGCCAGGTAGAGATACATGTAGAGAGTGACAGAGAGAGACAGGGGGGGGGCAGATGGAGAGAGATGCAGAGAGACATATGCAGTAAGAAAGCGACAGATAGAGAGTGACAGACAGAGAGACAGATACATGTAGAGGCAGGGAGAGGTAGACAGACAACAGCCAGGTAGGGATACATTTCTCAAGAGTGATAGAGACAGAGAGTGACAGAGACAGAGAAAGAGGGTGACACAGGGAGACGGAGAGATGACAGAGGGAGAGAAAGAGGATGACAGAGACAGAGAGTGACAGAGGCAGATAAAGAGGGTGATACAGGGAGACGGAGAGATGACAGAGGCAGAGAAAGAGGGTGGCACAGAGAGACAGAGAGTGACAGAGGCAGAGAAAGAGGGTGACACAGAGAGAGGAAGAGATGACACAGACCTCATATAATCATGGAATGTCTTCTCAGTAGTCTGCCTTTCCTCCCTGGCTCCTGCATTACACAACACATACACTGTATTCTGGCTATAACCCTATGCAGCTCGGATGGATGGGGGTGGGGCTCAGGCAGAAAATGTCAACGACTTGAGAAAAAAAAAACAGTACATGTACAGTATACACTCTTGCCTTTCATCTTGTCAACCTGTCCCATCAAATTAGGATCATGTGGTTTTTTTCTTTCGTATACAGGCTTACATGTACACATGTACACTGTGTACACTGTGTACATGTACAATTTGTACATGACATGTACATGTAATTAGTGAGTGTCAAATGAACTCCATCTGTTAACATGCCTTATTATCTGCTAATGGTGGTCTTGTCATGAGGCACATGTACTGTATGGACTGTAACTAGGGATCTGGTGCAAGAGCGGGAAATTCTATCCTTAGTTTGTGCATGAACACATATGTGCCCACAGTGTGCGTGCAATTTTATAATGTACAAGTACACAAACTACTGTATCATGTACAATGTAAGCAGCATTGTACACATGTACACGAACACTATTCACATCACGCCTTGTACCATGTCTGTAAAGGGGGGGGGGTCTTTTGTAATACTGTCACCATGACCTTACCAACAAGGAACTCCTTTTGGGGAAAAAAAGTTTTCAGGAAGTTTCCTGTCGATAGAGGAAAAGATAGAACAAGTTGTGGTCTTCGGCATGTGGCAGTTTCTATTAGGGATGAAAGCTTTTGGGCTGGATTTGTGAGTGTTGAATCACATTGATTTGCTTGTGTTGTTGACTGTTGGGGTATAAATCTAAAGGATTTGGCTAATTGATTAATGGCTTAACGGGTTTGTGGTCTGAACTGTGGACCATGTATCCATACATGTGTACAGTGTAGCTGTGTTCAAAACTCGTCGTGAGTCACACTCACAGCGACTGGTTTTTCGACTCGCGCGTTGGTCTTGAAGGAAACAAGTCACATGCTTTGCATCGTGGCAACTGCTTCGTAATCGCAGTTGACATGTCTCCACAGTGTGTGTCAATACACGCACGTAGAATATGCGGGGACTATCGTAACATCCCTCCCGCATGTACATGTACATGCACTTGAATCAGCCCATAGACAACATGCAACGTACGACGAACACAGTGAGAAGTGTGGTGGCTATGAGCACTGTGTTGTGAGAGAATATAACAGCAGATTTTAGACAAACACTAAAGCCAACACGGCAGTCTTTACACAATGACTGGAACAGGAAACGACGGGGCAATTCAGGAAAGTCGTTTACAGCCCTGTCAAACGTAGTTCTACAGATCAATGCCCACTCTAGCTGTCACCTTAAACCTACACAGGACATGCATGTACAGCACCCATGGGGCTCAAATCCTTTTAAAAGAAATCCCCCGCCAAAAAAAACCAACATATTTTCACGCATCTCAGAAAACCTGGCAATCCACAGTTGTGGCCAGTTCCCATTCCTGATATTTGAACTATCCATGAGCAGATCTCTCAGCAGATACCGGGTAAGCTTTCTTATAAAAAAAAAGAAATTTGTCAAAGGCAGAATGATTCTGCTAGGATCAAAATGTTCATTAAACTCAGACATAATTTTTTAAAAGTCTCACGAATTTGCTGCAGACATCACCAATGGTTGATAATTTGCGCATGGGGAAGGCAAGCTGTCTAAACAAAAGAAACTACCGGTAGTTCCTTTTTATGAGAGGGGAACTTGAAAGTAAAGTTTCTGTCACGGTGACCTCTGGCAGCATTATGTTGGCTTCTGTTCTGGGAGTGCAAGTAAGAGGTCTCACTGGTCTGGCTTTGGCATTGAATTGGACACCTACTGTGAGAAGGTTTAGAACTCTTAATACAGGCCTGTAAATGCCAAGGCGACCCAAGAGTTTGTTTCAGTTTCTTTTGGTAGCCGCATGTAAAACAAGGTCCGGACTCCTTAATCTTCCCTGCATCAAGGCTGCGGTGAGCGAGCACCTATTGTTGACGATGCTTGAAGGGCAGAGCTCTACATTGTGAATCAACCCCACCGTGTGCAGCACTCAATACAAACTGAAACACATTGTGCATTGTGTACTGCTCCAAAAATACTGCAACCCTGTTTGGCTACTGGAATAATGTAGAGGGATCGGAGTCCACCATAGAACCATACGACGGACGGAGTATTGAAAATGAAAATGCCACTGAGGGCATACAAGGAAGTTGAAGGCACAATTCCTGTGACATCAAAAATAACCCAGGGACCAGCAAACTGTAACTGCAAGTTTATGCTCCCTTCAATTCCTGTCAGCGAACGGTTTCACTTTTCACTGAGCAAAGGAGTGACGAGAGAATAAATGTTCCTTTTTTTCTTTGAAACAATGGGCCGGGTGTCATAGGGCCACTTCATTAAGCACCAAAATGTGGCTAAGCGCGATGTACAGCCTGGCTCAATGAGAGCAGTGTGCCAGCTAACAGTTCAAAATGAATTCTATGTTAAGCAGCACAGAAACTTGCTTACCATGAAAATCCTACCTTGGTTGAACGAAGTGTCAACTACTGTACAGTTGTGTACATTTAACATGGTGCTGACTGCATTTGAATGGTGTTCAAATATTGAGGGTTTACATGCAGTAAGGATTCTGAATTTGAAAGATTTTCTTTGAAGTCAACATCTCAACGATAAACGAAATTCAGACAGATAAACAAGCACAAACAAGCATCAAAAAGCAAAAATAAGAGTCAACAAGCACTCAACAATTGGACACCAATCCTACCTGCTCTAGGAAGCTATGTGAGTGCACCAGTGGGCTGGGCACCAGTTAGAAGGCAGGGTACCGGTCCAAAGTAGCCTGCACGCCAGTGGGCTCCCCCTCTCTGAACTGTGATTCCGTGTTAGACCGCCGAGCAGATTTGGGAGGGCTCGGGAGTGGGGCTCCAGGCTAGTATCACCGACAGCTGTTACCAAGAACCATCCAAGGCTCAGTCAGCAAGCATTTCCTGAAAACAAGCCAACATGGACGTGAATGAGCTGGGCAGACAATTGGCAAACCGTTGTTTTTTTTCTTTCTTTCTCGTTCTTTCTTTCTAAAACAGATGGAGCCGTGGGTTTAATGAGTAACACTGATGTCAGGTTGTGTTACTGCTTACAAAACCTGGAATGTGTTACTTTGGAATGAGCATGTGTGCTTTTGGGCACGCCATGGTGGAATTACACAAACGCCTCGCTCGTGTACCCTTATCTGTGCGACGAGGGGGTGGGGGAAGGGAGGGAGTGGGAGTTTCGAACTGGACAAAAATGCAATGAGCAAACATCTTTGATTTGCATGAGAGCTTATGATGGCTGTGATTTCATTTGTCTGACGTAGACATGAGATACTAACTTGTTGGGCAACAGGAAATGTGTTTGCGTTAACATGAGAAGTGCAGACGGTAAGCGTGTTACCGGCAGAAACACATGTCAACGACATATACACTGTACATGTACATGTACGAGTATACATGTCCAGGCATAGCCTGTGTATGAAGTATATGAAGCACATGTCCATGTCCATGTTCATTTGTTTTGTTAAGGTTCTGCAGCGGGGCAAATAAATCAAACAATTGCAATGCACATGTACATAAATATACCGGTATCTAGGTCTGTAATTGCCGGCGCAACAGTGAACAAGCAATTACCGGTAGTTTCGCTGTAGGCAAAGGCACACGTGAAGCGTTTCTTTCCCCAAATGAGATCTCTCATATCTCACATGCCAGTTACAGAACGTGGCCATCCTTGTTCTACAACTGTACATGTACATGTGTAATAGCAAAATCAAATCAGACCAAGTATTAATCTGAGAATAAATCCATGATAAGGTACATAGCCAACCTGGTACATTTACGGTATTGTACATGTACGTGTATGCACATACAATTTACTGTACACGTACACTGTACATGCATGGTTGAATCTAGGGGAAACTTCACCAGTTCCAAAGAAAAACAAAAAAGTCCCACGGAAGTGAACATTGCGACCTATATGACAGACGACCCAAGAAAATTGTTAATGGTGAATGCCTTCGCATATTCACATCATTATTCAAATCCTTGTGCCTCTTTTCCATTGCATCAACCTTGAACCTAACACTTCATTGTGTTACATGTACCATATTTTTGAAGGGTCAGCTGTGTTTCCCTTCCTCAAGACCACTGCTTTGCCATTTACAATGTACACACTGTAGGCCTACTGATGGCCCTCCAAGCCTACATTTCACAAAGGACAAACAGGCTCTGCCACAGTTACTACAAACAATTCTTTGAGTTGGGCTTGAGACGAGAGTAATTTGTGAAAATATTGCAAATTACTTACTGACTGAAATTGCCAAAATGCAAATCTCAAAAATTAGGAGGGCCTGATGTTTCGATCCTAGCAGGACCTTTCCCAGTCCTACGGGGATCCAAACGTCAGGCCTTCCTATTTTGGGGGCTCGAGAGAGTTTAGTTCCTCCCTCCCTCCAACGTCCTGCTTTCTGTTTGAGGGCCAACTTTTGATTTGTCTCTGAGGCAATGTTGTCAAAGGAGTAAAAGGAGATCCGCGTTGGAGATATCAAAGTGCTTTAAAAGTTGACTTTCTCTTTGTGGAGTGACTGGGGTCATCACAAGGGTGACACGTAACTCATTGTTCTGCATATCAACAGTGTTCTGGATTACAGAGTTTGATAAAGACGGGCAAAAGATACAGAGTACTGCCAAGCTCCAATTGGGACTGGTGAGGATAACTGCTCAGCCTGACTAACTCCAACTGTTGTATTTGGATTGATTTGGTGTAAGTGTAATCTTTACATGTAAATAGATTGGACGAAAGAGATTTTACCAAACCTCATCAAAAGAAGCAATGTTTGGTATAATTGGTACTAAAACCAGTGGTACCAAACAATGTTTGGTAGTAAACCAGTAGGAACTCAACAACACCTTATGTTGGACTTGGATTGACACGGTTAGGGATGATGTCATTATAGAATGCAGACATGGTGCTTCTACAATTTTCACCAATTGTTGAGTAAATCAGTTTGAATGTGATGTCTGATGGCATTACATGTAAGTTATGACTTTTTTAAATGTTTCAATGATTAATTTTACCAACATGTTTGAATGTTTACTTTAACCATTTGACTCAATTTAAAAAAAAAGAAAAAAGGAAAAGTTACTGAAGTTTTGAAATACTAGAATAGATTACTAAAAGTATTTGGGTAGGCCACCATCTAAGGGCTAGATAGCTGGTTAGACTGTGCTGATACTGATAGTGATACGCAAAAGAGGTCTTGGGTTCAAGTCCCAGTTGAGTCAAAGTTTTCTTTGCCATTTCTCATTTTAACAATTGTTAAAAAGGAGTAAAAGGGCTACGGCTACCGTGGCTGACCAACATACAATGGCATGTTATTGTTAGGGTTGACAACATGTTAGGGCGAACAAATCCAGAATTCGTTGGGTCAAGTTTGTAAACTGTCAATCTTTAACTCGAGTTATACTCATGAGTCATGACATTCACATTGCTTATCTATGGACCTTTGGCAATGCAGTTTCTCAAAACTGATACCATGCTGACTAAAATTTGTGTGAAATTTGTGTGGCAATATTTCAGTTTCTTTATAAAATATAAGGAAAAGTGTTACTTTAACTGTTTAACATACAATTTCATGCAAGGAAATGTGCTGTAGTATTATTATTGATAATAATAATATTATTTCATCTGAAATTGAAAGCACGGTTTGAATACAATATTTACTAAAAATACAGAATTACTATACTACTATTGTTATTAATAAAAGTAATAGAAATACAATAGTTATTTCTCATATCATAAACCCAGACTCAAGTGTTATAAAACACTGCGAAAAACACCGGCTAATAAAACCATTTTCTACATGACTGGATTGACGCTTGGTTAACTTACTACAAAATAAAACTGCAAACGAATCCATTTGCAAACCTTCACTTCACAACCATGACATCATCGTTGATGAGAGGAGGAGTAGGAAGGGAAAAAAAACACCGAAAACGCGCCCGTGACACGCCCTGAAACTCACCCGGCAACACCAGCGAAGGTTCCGGCGTACAATTCCCCCGACGGCTGCCGCGTTCTCTGGACGAAAGAGGGGGAATTTGGGGAGGATTTCAGGTCGGACTGAGCAGCAGAGAATCGCCCGAAATGACTGCTCCGCCCAAGGTGTCGAAGGGAGTGCGTTGGTCACTGTCTACCGCTAGAGGGCGCCCTGTCAAAATATTGGTCCATCAAAAAACGACAGCAGACGTTTTCTCAAAAATTAATTTATAAATTATAATTTATATAAATAAAGTCAGTTGTCCATCCACACAATATCACTACACGGCTTACTGCATGAGGACTAAAAACGAAAAATCCCTAAATGAAATCACTACTCGGTTTCTCAAAAAAATTATTACAAAATCATTACACATTCCTCAAATCACGACACGCTTCCTCAATGACCCAAAAGTACTTGTTCTAACCATGGAGGTAGAATTAGAAGGAGTTGGAACGAAAGCAGGATCAAACGTTTAAGGTCCAGTGCCGCGGTCGAAAAACAAACTCTGGCTTTCCGCCTCATTAATCCAATTACGCAAGCCCCGACTCGAGGTCGCCTCTCAAGCTGAACCTTTGCGCATGCGCAGTGGTTCCCACAACACTCAAGATGGCGGCGTACGGCGTCGACGACTTTTATTATGGTTCAGATTTTAGCGACTTTTCCGAGGGAGATGGTGAATTAAACGACGTTTCCGACGGAAGTATTGGGTCTGATCATGAAGATGACACCCTTTGCTTCTGTGTGTGTGGTTTACCGGCAACAACCGATATGGTTGCGTGCGACGCTAGTGACTGCAAAATCGAGTGGTTCCACTACCAATGCGCAGGCTTGACAGCGGACACCATTCCTAAAGGCAGCTGGATTTGTGATGTTTGCAAAGGATATGGTACGTATTTTTTTAGTTTTCTAATATTCCATCCTATGCTACTTGACACCCTGTTCTGTGTAAAGATTACGATGAGACCGGTCTGCGGGAAAATGTATTTACTATTCAATTTATTAAAAAATACACGTACACGTACAAATTGTACAGGTATTTTTAAGCTGTACATATGCCCTTGCTGTAGAAGTGGTACAACTTCAAGTTGTACTCTCCCTGCTGAAAGTTAATTTGATATTTTTTAAGTGTGTTTGAATTATTTGGGGCTAAATGATTATTAGAGGAAAATGACTGAACTTCTAAGTTCTATGGAATTCTTTCCATAAAATGGCTTGAGGATGATTTTGTGGGTTTTTTAAAGTTACGTTTTCATTTTGCCACCATCTTCATGATCTTGATAATGATGTTCCAAACAGACATCATCAAGCTGCCTTACAATAGCAGCAATCGAGCTAGTTGCATTGACCGTACTCTTGGTCGGGGAACCCAAGGTCCCCTGACCTAGAGTTACTGTCACAGCAACTACAATCAAGATTTGCTAAAAAACTGTCACAAAATTGGTTTGTTGTGCGTATACTTTATAGCCATGTCCTCCATATATCAATTCATCACCCCCGTAGGGAGAAAGAATCTTAAAAAGTGGCAGGCAATTATCAAAATCAAGGCAAAATTAAGCAGGGCCTGATAGATCCTCTTTTGATTATTGAGGTCTCATGCCATGTTACAGCATGGTCACTCCAGTTTAAATTGCATTCTTACTACAGACAAGGAGGTAGAATTAGATGACTGGTACAAGGAATCTTTAGAGGATGAAGACGTAGCCAAGGAAGCATCTACCTCAGCAGAGGTTGTTACTCCAGAACCATCTCTGTCCACTACTGACAATGATACAGCTGAGTCGGCTTCTTCAAGATCTACTGGGAACAACGCTAAAGTTCCAAGCAAGAAAGCAAAAACAACAGCTGCGAAGGCGACCAACAATAAAAGCTGCAAAGAGAAGGAAAAGAAATCCAAGAAAAAAGCCAGTCCAGGTATTTAATGAAAATTGACAACAGACGTAAATGAACTGTGTATGTGCAGTATTGCATATGTGCAGTATTGTGTACATGTATCATGTATTTGCTCTGTGTTTGAAACTGGCACAATCAGGGAGCTTTGTCTTGGGAAAAAAACAAACATGGGAAAGGTAACCTGTGCACGTAACTCTTCGGAAAGCAAACTCGGACAATCGTATAAATATATGTAAATATGTAAATACTAAACAAATATTATTATTCTTTCTATATTACACATATCTTTGCATTCATTTCAAATGAGACATCTTCATGTACAAATAACACCACAGTATACATGTACTTCTTATATACATGGTCCATCAGTTACATGTATTAAAATGAATAGATATGCACTGGTTTTCCAAGGACCAAGCAATTCTTCGTATTTTACCATCTTCATCCAAAATATGAGATCCTGATGGTTCGATCCTAGCAGGACTGTGCTCTCTGCCTTCGAGTAAGGTCCTGCTGGAATTGAAATGTCAGGCCCTCTTATTCTTTCTATTCACATTTTGGTCATAACTTTCAGTAAGTAGTTTGCAACATTTTTGCATACAGTATTTCTTTCAGTCAATTACACATGTATTTTACAGTCTAAACAAAAATTTATACTTGTACTTGTTTGTTTGATTTTTACCCCAGTGAAACGGCCAGCCAAGCAATTCACTTTGCTACATGCAAAAACCAACGCTTCAGGGTATGTGAAGGCTGCTTTGGAGAGAATACAGAACCATCCTGTATTTACAGGGACATATCCACTGGCTGTCTTAGCAATAAGCCTAGTTGCATCAGTGCTACAAGTTCAAGACTCCTCTGCATTCACAGACTTCAGCACAGCACTCGTCTCTTCTCTTTGGTTCATTGCATCGGCTGGAGACGAAAAATTTCTGAAACCAGAAGCTATGGATGTGGTGTGGAAACAATTCCATGAATTTAGACTGAGGTCCATCCATGAATGGAAATCTTTTCTCGAGTCCATCTCTATCAGAACTGATGGCAACCATGTTCACATTGTTTACCAACATATGTTATTATCTGTCATTACTCTTCTGATAAAAGACAGACATATTACTGACCTTCCCGTAACTCCTTCAAAAAGTGAAGATCCCATTTCTAAAGAGGAGGAACAAGTCCTCAGATATGTTGCTGGCTATGTACCCTTTGCTCTTTTTGAAAAATTCAGGAAACAACTAAATGAGACGAGTTCTCTATTTTGTTCGATTCTTTCTACCTGGCGTTCTTGCACCACAAACGTGGAACAAACATTTTTGGAGTACACTAATAAATGGGTACAAGTCCAAAATCGAGGGGGACTGTTTAACATTAATGATGATGTTTACATCTTTTTCAGAACTTTAGAGAATGAGGCACGGCCATTCCTCTCCAAAGACAACTTAGAGCAATTCGTTGGTAAAAACATTAAAAGATGTCTGAAAGATAAATTGATGTCCCAAAGTAGAGTTCATAATTACTGGTGTAATTTAACACGAGGAAAAATTTCCGGTGATGTCTCAAAGTGCCTGCTGGACACTGTTGTAAATTTATACATAAAAATCAGAATAAAAGCATTCTTGAAGGTTTATCTCAATTTAAAGAAAGCAGCTGGTCAAGCTTCCAAAAAATCTGAGAAGGCCTTAAGAAAGGAACTTGCATCTTAATTGCTTGTGCAAGAACTGGTACTAATCAAAAGCAGTACTGGACAATTATACAGGGTGGAAGTACATGTAAATCAACATCTTGACAAAGATTCAAATTATCACCCTTCAAGTAATTCCCATTTGACATATTGTGAATTTTTTGTATTACATATGTACATGAATAGCTTGCAGTCAAGATGCACAAAATATCTTTGATCAACTCTGGTTTTACAGAATCAAATCACTGTAAAATATGTCAAAACAAAACTTATCAATCAACATTTTTTCTTAACACCAGCCACCTATTATTGACATTGTATGCGATCTGACAAACTGGAAAATTTGCTTTTTATACATACACTGTATTTTGGACAAAGTGATATTCAAGGTGTTCAAAATTTTACTGACAACTGCCACTGTAATCTGAGGAAGTGACAATTTGACATCAAACATTGTGGTGGCTTGATTATTTTGCCAAAAGACAAGGGATAATTTGTTGCTTTGTGAAATTTGTGGAAGTGAAATTTGTATTCCCTGGTCTGACATCAAAATTATACTTCAACTCGCATGTCTGCAAGAGTATGGGACATTTTCTTTTGTATTGTGCACAGAAATGATGAATTATTATACTAATCCAATAATAATCTAGCAGAAATGAACTGGCATCCACGAGTCACTTTCGTTTTGGTAGTGGTGTGCTGTCAATGATGACGTCTTCAGGTGGCTGTCCTTTCCTAACATTCCCCTTTTTAGATGCCTTGGCACTGGTAGAAGCCACATACAAGGACAGCATGTTGTGGGAAAACTGCTCAGCTGTGGGGTTGTCCCAACTCCCTCCAGCAGACCGCTGCTTGCTAAAGTATTCCTCCAGCGGGTCCTGATTAAGTTTTTCACTTAAAAAGTACCTCACACCAGACTGAAGTAGAACTTTGGCGAGTTCGACAAACGAATGAACTGGAAAATTTGGGAAAAAACAAATCAGACAACACATATAATGAACACTTCAAAGATTGTAAATAGTGACCAGCTCCATAGGAAGGTGACATGTCGTGCAGCACAAATGTTGGTTTTTGGACAATTAAATGTTTCAGGGCAGGCGTTCAGTATACAATCTGTAATGAATATGAAGATACTGTACTGTTCTAATGCACGACACCATGTGTCATCACTGCCACAAAAAATAACTAGACAAAAACACGCTTGCAGTTAGACCTGAAGTTAACACATCAACATGCTTTCAGAAGGAGGGTGTACTTTTGATAATAAACTAAAATCATACCAGTAATGTGGAGTCCCTCGACTGTTTCTTTGCTGAGGCACATGCTCTGCCTTGTCTTGGCATCAAGTCCATCAATGGCTTGAACCTGGGTTTCCCACTCCTTGAAGAAGCCCAAGAAGTCGGACAGGAGCCACTGAAACAAAGGTTATATACGATAGAAAAGTAAGGTGTTGGAAGGGATGAAAAAATGTCAATTAGTGAGTGATTTTAAAGGAGGCCTTTAGAACCTTGAACAGAACTTTACCTCAAAGCGCCAGTCCTGTGCACTGGTGTAGGGTTCCAGAGCTGGCTTACGAGACCTCATGCCCTGAAGAGGATTGCCAACATTGAGGCAATCGAAAAACTGGTCCATCATCCTAAGGAACTTAACAGTGGATGATGTACCTGGCCGACCTGTGGACTCCAGTGCATTGGCCACCGTCGAGCTCAACATCTGAGATTTACAAAATGAAGAAAAAGGAACTCTTTTATTATCAACATTTTAAATTTGGTTATCCTTACACAGACAACTTACAACTGCTTTAGACATGTGTACAAATGAAATTTAAATACCGTATAGCTTACCAATACATTCATGAGATTATCATAGTAATTATGAGCATTTTCTACCTCCATGGTATGAGAGCCTGGCATTTCCATCCCAGCAGGACCTTCCTCAAAGGCATAATGATCAAAACATCAGGCCCTCATATTTTTTGATATTCACAATTAGGTCATTTTAGTCAGTAAGTAGTTTGAGAATGTTTTGCATATTTCTTTAGTCAATCCACAAGATTACTTATTGCACATCAGCACTAATCAAACCTGGTGGGTTTGGATCAGCATGGAGACATAACTAGGAACAATCCCCCTCAAAAAAAAAAATATCTGCATATGCACTTACCTGAGTTGCCAAGTAGACTTTCATTCTTAACGAGGGTGTGAGGTGAAGATGGTCACTTTGGATCTTGTGCAGACGTCGCAGACCAGGGGAGCTCCTTTGCAGCCCAATATCCCACTCATAGAGCTGGAGAAGCTGCAACCAGCTGATGCTCTGCTTGTCATACTGCATATAAAATAAGAGAAAATAAACATACAGGCTGTACTTCAAATGTTGTGGGCAATCGGCAATGGCAAATAAAGTAGAATTCTAATTTGGCCCAGGTTAACATTTCTCTGATTTTTGCTGCATAAAGATATGCATGAAACTGTTGAACAGTGATGTCACTGTACAACATTTATGATATTTTGAAGAAAATTGCTTTTGTGTTATCTTTTCAGCAACTGTTGAAACCGGTTTAAGGGAAAAAGCTTGAATCTCTGTACTAATTGATTTCAGGCTTTACACTACCAACATTCAAGAGAGACATAAGAGAGATGAAGACAAACAAAGACACATGCAAAAGTTACCATGAGGTTCTTGGTCTTGTTGTGATAGCCAGAGTTCTCCAGATTATTCCGCGCTGTCTTCATGAGGTGTGGCACGTCACAAATAAAGTACAACTGCCTGGATGGATCAGCAGGGTTTGGTGTGCTGTAAATGGGGCTTGTTGGAGTTCCATCCCCATGCAGCTTGAAGAATTTCCGGTTTGGGGAAGCACCATCACACACCAGTGATCTTACTTTAAACCCAGCTAACTCTAAGTAGAGGATGGCATCATGAATGCATGGGAACAGCTGGTTGCTGGTAACGCCTTTGGTAGGGTAGTATGCCACAGGGGTATGGAGAGAACTACACAAACCCCTCACCATTAACACCAAGACATGGCTTGCCAACTCTGGTTCCTTGTCTCCCTTGCATCGTCGTTGGAAGTTAGAAATCTCATTACTGATGTCAGAAATGTCGGTAAAACCAATTACCTTCCCTGTTCTAACCGAATAAACAAGATCTGTCTTGATTTTCATTTCGTCAAAGAGCAGACTTATATTTCTGCTCTCTTCACTACTTGAATCAATGCGGCAATCATCACAAACTCTTTGAAGGAGACCTGCATTGAAACCGGGGGAAGCATCCACAAAATGACTATAGGGATGGAGAGTGGAAGGGTGGGGGAGTCTCATGAAGCCCGAGTCTCGCATCAGGTTGTAGGCAGAGGCAGATTTGCTCTGAAGGGCAATGCACAACCTAATTATAGCAGGGTGCCATCGCATCTGCTTGCCCTTCAGAGCCGACTCTCTCTGTTGCTCCCACATGAGCCGAGAAGGGGAACCCTCAGAAAACGCTGCCGTCATCTTGTCATGACACTCTCGTAGTGGTGCCTTCATGGTGTCTTCCTGTTGTGCTTCTAGGAGAACTGCCTCTTCCATCAATGCAGATATCCTATCCTGCAGACCAGCATTCTTGCGTTTCAAGTTCCTTCTTTCCGTCTGGAGGTTCTCTGCCTTCTGCTTCATTTGGATCAGACTCATGCTTTTGTACGTTACAGATGAAGAAGCACCCACAAGATTTCCCTGTTTACCCTTTAACCGATGAATCGTTGCAGACAAATCGCTCCGGTGGATTCGACAAACGTCACACCTAGACTCAGTTTCAACGAGTAGAAGGCAGCTTTTATGACGGATTGTCCTGCCACTCACCCTGTCCTGACTTGTGATTGAAACTGGAATCTGGCCCTCAGGACCCTCCTTCAATCGAATTAATTCTTCGAAGTCTTCATTTCCTGGACACACATACCTCCTTGCAATGAAATGGCACAACCGGCCACAATCCCTTGAGCTCATCTGTGCAGGAATGTCCAACTCAAAGTGATCACTGTCAACGCTGACATCTGCAATTGTAAGCTGCCATGATTTATTGCAGAAAATCGACACAAAAACCACAGGATGGCCATCTGAGCTCATCTTCATGATCTTCAATGAATCAGCTGTGTACCAAGGTAACAAGTCGTGCTTGAATGCCTCCGCTTGGTAGTCAGCCAGTTGCACAGATATTGGTGACACACATGAAGGTTTTCTACACAACTCGCATTCACTTTGACCAAATGACGGCAGAGGAATACGGCACTCGGCTGACTTCATATTCTTCTTGCTGAACTTGGTCCACCATTGCCTCAACTTGACCTCACAAAGCTTGCAAATAAATGCCGGATGCAGAGAGGGGATGTCATCACCAACTACAATGCCGAATGCCACTTCAATCTGCCTGGCAAATTTTTCCTTTGGAATAGGATGTCGATTCTTTGCAATGGCCCGAGATTCCCCACATAACCTGCACATACCCCGCAAACACTGGGAATGAGGATTGCCATCCATCACAACTGACATCAACGAACACGGAACAGTAACAGGCAGACCTGCATGTGAAGAACAAGAAAATAAAAATAATAAATGACATAAATAATGTCTAATATTTTGATTGAAAAGGCAATGACAATTCTTCCTACTTAATAAAAACTGACCCACCGTTTCCTGGGACTGTTACGGTGTACATAAAAAAATAAAAAAAATGATTGTTACATGAAAGGAAAGCTTATTGTCTTCTCTTTCAGAAACTGTGCGAGGCAATTGTAATTTGTATACAGCCAGGTTCGAATGTGTGCCGTTTGAAGAAGTAAACCCGCACTGTCAAAAATTGGGGTAATGTGCCGTGAGGCTCCATCTGTCCATAGGAAACACGAATTTTTTTACTGAATTGCCCATTTTTCAATTGATGAAAAAGTGCACATATTAATTATTATTCACCTTGAGTGACTTTGAGTTTGAGTTTTTACAAATTTGTCACGCGTATTTTTGCAAAATAATTAAATGTTGGAAAATAAATGAATTTTTTTGATGCGGGACCTAAATCACATGCGGCTGCTGACGAGAAACTCACAATGTAATTTTATCGGCCTAAACATGATTTACATATAAGGTAGAAAACAAAATGCTGTCCGATATAGGGAAAGATATATTTCTCTAATTTGTTTTAACTGAGAATATTTTATCCAAACAAATTTATCCAAAAGGTCCTGCAAGGATCGAAACGTCAGGCCCACATTTCTAGGATATTCATATTTTGGTCATTTTCAGTAAGCAGTTTGCAACATTTTTACATATTTCTTTGAAAATATTTTACAATTATTTTTTTGAAAATAACTTTAAGCCACCAAAATGAAAGTCAACACTATATAAATACACAAAGAACTTTGTTGAAATGCTACTCAATCAGTGGAAGAATACAAAATTGGCGATAAATAATTGTTTTATGGCCAAATATGCCTGCCTGTTAATGTTATTGTTAATGTTATTCAATCTTAAGTTGTGGGTTTCTTAACAGCCCAGGCCTACATTTTAGTAGTACAGCGGCTACAACTACTACTCTGTACTCAGTACTAGTACTAGTCCCCAGTGAGTGATTCAAACCGCTTTTTTTAAGTTGATAAAAACCACGAATTTTTGCGTAGTGGTGACAATACTTTCGGGGGTAAAAAAAGCTCGGGCATTTCGCAAAATTTTGTAAAAATAGGCTTTTAAAAGTTCCCATAACTTTTGTGTAATACATCGTAACGCGATGTAACAAAAAGCAACGACAAAGGAAACAAAGAAACTTCGTCAAAAAACATCTTTCAGCGGCAGGACACAACCGGAACAGCTTCAAAACGCCGTAAAATTATCATCAGAATTCTTTCATATCTCATATTTCACAAAACAAGAAAATGTATACAAACCTTCGAAAGAAATGTGCAGATTTGGCGTCCAAGATACCGTTGGAATCAAAATTTTCCGCTGCATCAACTGGGACACATGGCGCAGTGCCATACCCCTTGATGAGCTACTGCGCATGCGATTTTCAATTGTTCGTGCTCACAAACTTTACTCCAATAATGGATTCTACTCAAGAGGCGCACGGGCTGATGGGAAATACGCGGCAATGGACGTCGTGCACAAAGGGCTCTTATCGCGGTCCAAGATCAACAGTGCCTGCGGGTGGTACCATTGGTTTAGTGCAGGCCGGCCAGGCTCGCTAATTGGCTTTTAATGAGTAGGCCTTTCGTTCCAACTCCTTCTAATTCTACCTCCATGTTCTAACGTGTCTGATTTTGTTTACAAGGATATGACCTTGAAAAATAAACCCCACTTTCCACAAATGCTTGCCGCTGCAAGCAGAGCTAGAGATACTGCACACTGTCCATACGGCAAAAAAAATGTGACACATCCGATAATTCAATCGACACATAGTAACACTTTTTGGGGGAGGAAATAAAGAATTTGGAGGCCGACTGACTAATAAACTATGAATATTCATGAGACGCGCTGAGAAGGTCAAAAGTCGCGCGCGCGAGATAGCGATTTTTTGTAAACCGTGTAGGGAAAGATGGCGTCGAGTAGTAACGTACGCAGTGCTGGCGATGGCCGGACAAAATCCACAGTTTCCGACCGAAATCGTCCCCGTCTGCGGCTGGCCGACTGCAAGTGCCCGATCTGCATGTGCATCTTGGTGGAGCCGGTGCGAATGCCCTGCGATCACGAGGTGTGCATGCCCTGCTTCAGGCAGAACGTGGAGGAGGCGAACTTCACCTGCCCCCTGTGTCGCCTGAGGATCAGCAGCTGGGCACGGCGCAGGGCCCGGGAGAAGGCGCTGGTGGACCGTGCCCGGTGGGCCCAGATCCAGCGGGCCTTCCCCGACAGATGCCGCCGACGAATGGCCGGGGAAGAGGAGGACGAGGACGAGAACGACGAGGATGACCAAGTCCTGGGTAGGTCTAAAACTTTGGCACGATGCCATGACGTTTCTGTCTTGGGCTCGACTTCGACTGTTCGAGTCTTATTCTTTAAATAAAAGTTAGAAGTTCTAGAACTTAGGCCTTTTATGTTTTATTTTAGGGCCTGACGTTTCGATCTTAGCACCTTTACCAGGACCTTTCTCAAAGGCTTTGAAGTACCTGCTAGGATCGAAATGTCAGGCCCTCCAATTTGTTTTATATTTTTTCTTGTAAGTTCATCTTCAGTTCAGTCTAATCATTTGTTTGTTTGTACAAATTGTATGTTTAGTCAATTTTTTGTCTTTATTTACTATTTTACATTTTACATTAGGATTGGAACGTCAGGCCTTCTGACCGTCAGCTTAACGAGATTTATGTATTGCAGGTCATTTTAGTCAGTGAACATTTTTTGGGTATTTAGTTCATGGACTTAAGTTTTGAGAGAGAGTCCTGCTAATGTTTTTATTGCTACGATTGAAAATTTCTGAGACTTGTAATTTGTTTGTCATTAATTAATGGCACTGTAAGTCACAAAGCTCTTTAGTATCAATCTATTTTTTTTAATTGTTAACAAGTTCCCAGTCAGTTTTTCCTTTATTTAATTTGTTTGGTTAATAAGCTATTTTTGTATCATTTTTAAGATTTCTGTTTACTTTTTATCCATTTAATTTATTAATTTAATTGACGATTGATTTATTTGCAGACTTTTTGCCAGTGAAAAGAATTTGTGAGCCAGGAGCTATCAAACAAGAGTACATGGAAGCTATTGAAAAGGTAATTATTTTTGTTTAATGGCCAAAAGCTTCTGGCACCCCCACTCGGCAAAGACTAGGCTCGTTAGTAACCTAGTTTGAAGAAATCCTTCACAGTATTGCACAAATGCCTGTTTGTTCCTGAGATGGTTTAGAGATGAATGCGCTGTTCTAATAGCTGCCACTCCCCCTTCTGTCCACCACAGCTGAAGGAGGAACGGCAGCAGATGGAAGTGCTGGAGATCAAGAAGAGCGAGGACTACATCGCCTGGCTCCAGAGGGAGGAGGTGCGATTGTACGAAGAGCAGCGGGACCAGCTGGCCCACCAGCAGATGCTGGACGAGGAGTTGGCGCGCAAGATGTCGCAGGACGTTTCCCCTCCGCAGGTCCGTGACCAATATCGCAGCGTTTGTTTCAAATGGCAGGTTATTAATCACCCAGCAAAGGCATTCTTCCTGCAATGTACACAAAACGCTATTCTGCCGGTCCCTTATTCTGATTGGCCAATTGTCATTTCATCATGTTTATGCATATTCATGTATGCTCTATACTCTGAAGTTGATGCCTTCTTTGATCCCTTCTTTGATCCCTTCTTTGATCCCTTCTTTGATCTCTTCTTTGATGCCTTCTTTGACCCCTTTGATCCCTTCTTTGATCCCTTTTTGATCCCTATTCCCTTCTTTGATCCCTTCTTTGATCCCTTCTTTGATCCCTTCTTTGATTCCTTCTTTGATCCCTTCTTTGATCCCTTCTTTGATCCCTTCTTTGATGGCTTTTGCTGGTTAACTTTATACTACAAGTCTTTAATCTACATTATGCATTAGTGAGCTATAGCTCACTAAAGCAACACTGCACATCTATGGGCTGAAGCACTGGTTCATTGTAGTTCATATCAGACAAGCAAAATACAAACATGTAAATTTTTACAAAAATATATACATGTTTGAAAGATGTACATTATTTGTTCATAGGGTCACATGTGATATTGATTTACCAGTCTCAGAGTCAGGATCAGATGCGGATATGTTGTGGACAGTGTGATCAGGAAGTTACGTGCATTGGATCTTGGGGAATTTTTTTTTTTAATTGCTCGCCGTCTTCTGGTTTGATTTGTAGGAGGAGATCAGAGCTCATTTGTTGCAAGAGCAGGCAGCCAAGGACGAAGAGTTTGCCTGGCAACTGCAGAGGGAAATCGAGGTTGGTTGACTTCAAAACCTGAAAGGAGATAGATGGCAGTTAATGGTCAAATGCTTAGTTGACTGTGTGAGAAGGCCTCCGTCTAAGGGCTGGCTAGCTCAGGTGGTAGAGCGTGGGTACTTTCATCCTGAAATCTGGATTCAAATTAAACCAGCACCAGGCACCTAAACCAGTAGACATAATTTTTCTGTGCTTAGCACTCTTGCATAAAGTAGGGGAAACAACATTGATGAATAAAGTAGGGGAAAACAAAAGATCTACAGAAGAGAGTAGAATAGAATCATGACTTGAAAGAAGAACTAGAGTTGAAGATCATGGAAAAGTACTCTGGACATTTTTGTTAAAGCGAACTCCGTCTTGGTTTAGTTTGTGATATACGTTATTGTGCTTTGCTTTTCAGAGTTCAGAGACTCTGCCCTCACCGCAAAACGTCGCCGCTACCACCACCATTGTCTCCAAGAAAACCTCTCGGAATTCCTCTCGCAGCAACAGCGGCGGCGCCAGCTCCAAGTCCTCCATCAAATGCCATCGGATCGACACTTTCCTCTCCCCCAGCTCCAAGCAGACCTCCGATCGGGCCCGCCACGGCTCCAAGGCCTCCTCGTCTTCCTCAACCTCAACCTCCTCCTCCTCCTCGCTGTCCGCCTCGTCCAAGTCCAGTCGCGACGCCTCCGCCTCGCCGGGGCTCAGCGTTTCCTCCGCGTCGAGCCGGCGGGCTTCCACGGACTCCTCGGTGTCCAGCTTGGACTTTGAGAAGCCCTCCACCTCCAGCGGGGGGCTGGCGGCTGCGTCGACGGCGGCCGAAGCTGTCCTCTTCGGCGATCCGCCCTGGGGGGAACCGAGCAACAGCTCCAGCGACTGCATCCTGGAGGTGGTCATCGACCCGGCCGACAGCCCGGAGGCACCGTATCCAAGCCCCGGTGCCGATTCGGAGAGCGGGAAGAGCTTCAAGGACTCGTCTCTCCTCGGCGCGGAGTTTGTCCTGGTGGCGGGAGACGCCGATGAGGTAGACGAGGAGGAGGAGGAGGAGGAGGAGGAGGGGAGGAATAAGGAGAGTGCCTTTGAGAGCGTGGGCAAGAAGAGCGCGGACAGAGAGACGGCCGAGGCCAAGAGCCTGCGCAAGCGGTCGGACAGCATGACCAGCACCGACAGCATCTCTCCGGAGCTGAACCACTTCCGTCCCATCCACGTCTCGCCGCGCACCTCACGCCGCCGGCTGGGCAACGGCCGGCGCGACTCGCCGCCGATCGTCCACACCACGCCGCGCAACCTGGCAGCCGCCGGCCTGAGCCCCGGGGCCGGGGTGCCCGCGGCCGCCGGCGACAACGCCCCTCTCCCGCCCCTCGTCAAGGCCAAGTTCGACAGCCTGATCCGGGAGAAGCTCCGCAGGCTGCCCGAGTCCTCCAAGGGCACGATGACCGGGAGCCGGGTCGCCGCCGCGTCTGGCACGAGCTCCTTGATGCGCGAGGAGCTGAGCAAAAGACTGAACCGCAAGCCAGCGGGAAACAGGCACACGCTCTTCCTCGCTGCTAGCCACAGGCAGACGTCTTCTCTTGCCGACGATAAAACCAAGCCTTCAAAAACCCCTAAAGAGCCGACGAAAGAGGCGACGAAAGAGCCGACAAACCAGCTCCAGGAACACTCCAACTCCACACTCCCCAAGTGTGGACTTGAGGCGGCTTCCGAAGACACTCGTGCCGCAACGTCGGAGCGAGATCGCGCCTCAGGCTCGTCGAGCGATCGCCCCGAAAACCAAGTGCATTCGGAAGCCGGGACTGCTGTGCAGAACGGAAGCCTGGACCACAGCAAGAACGGGGAAGCGGAAGCTCCCCCGGGCCGAGAGGAGGTCGGTGGGGAGACGGGCCGGAGAGCTGCCAAGCGGAAAGCTCGCAGTCCTCAGAGGGACGGCAAGAGGCAGAGGCTGGACGGCAGCGCGTCGCCGGAGAAAGCCGGTGCCGGTGACGATGGCGTTTCGGGCAAACCGACCAGGAGTCCGGGGAAGGTGTACCGCATGAAGGCCAGCAAGCCCAAGCCGGGCCAGAGCACCGTCAAGCAGTTGTTCACAGCCGTCGAACCGGAGCCCACCCAGGAGTGCTCCCCCAAGTCCTCAAACTGCAAGAAGACGGCGCCCGCCCAACAACCGTCCCCGCTGGCGGAACCCGGCGGGACCCCGCCTCTACCCTCCCTGGTCCCCAGCCCCCACCCGAGCCGGCTGAAGACGGACGTCCGGAGGAAGGCGGTCTCGGTCTCGCCCCGCGCCAAGCGAGCGGCGCCGGAGAACTCGCAGGAGAACGCGGCGACCGATGCCGACCGCCACAAACTCGCCCCCGGCACCCCGGACAAGGGCATCCTGATGGACGCCAACCTGGGCGCCAACCGGGAGCACAACGGCAGCTCGGACCGGGGGAAAGCGGGCGAGGCCACCCCGCCCGTCGGCCGGAAGTCGGGGCCGCGGTCCGCGTCTCCGGCGGACGCCAGGCCCAGGGAAGCGACAGCCTCCCCGCCGTCCCCAGCCGGCCCGCTCCAGCGCACCCCGTCCAAGACGCGACGCAACACCATCTGGAAGTACATGGAGCTGGTCGGCGAGGAGGAGCGGCGTCTGCGCCAGGAGGAGGAAGACCGACAGCTGGCCCTGCAGCTCCAGCGCGAGTTTGACAAGCAAGAGCGCCACCGCTTGACGCAGGTGGACCGCACGCGGGGCACAGAGGCCGCCTACGAACTCCGCATCCGCAAATCGTCCAGGAAAGTGGCCGCGGAGGCCGTGAGAGAGATAGACAGTGACGACGACATATTTGCTTGAAGAAAAAAAAACTCTCCACCCTACCACGAAGAAGGAATAGTTCTGGTGGCCAACATTGTTGTCGGTCTTTGCCGAAGCTCAACATTTCACATTTGAAGCCGCATTCATTTCATCTATTGCCAATTTGGTTGTGGGTTTGACAGAACCAAACTGGTATTTGTATTAGCATCACAACGGCAGATGTCTTTCGGACTTGGCGGGTCTGTGTTGGATTTTGTTGGATTCTGTGTGGTTGTGTAGGATTCTGTGGGGTTCTCTTGGGTTTAGCCTGGACTCTGGGATTGCCTTGCATTCGGTTGCATTCCATGGGTGTCTGTGGGATTGTGTGGGATTCTGGTGGTATTCACTGCACAGTGACGGATTCTGTAAGGTTCAGTAGGATTCCACTGGCACCTGTGTTGATGTTATAGGATTCCTATGGAATCTCTGGGGTTCTTTGGGATTCTATATGCTTTAGTTGGATTGCGTGTGGTTCAGTTAGATTTGTATTGGTGTCTGTAGGACACTGCAGGATTCTGTAAGGTTCAGTAGCTTTCCATCAGTGTCTGTGTGGATGTTATGGGACTCTGTGGGGTTCTCTAGGATTCTGCTGAACTCTGTAGGATTCCGTTATTGGAATCTGTAAGGATACCACAGGATTCCCTAACATTCTGTAGAGGCTGGGAGCTTTGGGAAACCTATATCATTGATTAGGCCAGTGAAAAGCAAATATCAGTTTGAAACTTGAAAAATCAGTTGAAAAGTTTTTAGAGGGATATGAAAATGCACAGTCTGGTTATTCTGTACTATATTTCATGTAAATAGCATTCGTTCAAACCCCATTATTTTATAAACTGTTTTTTAACTACAGTCGTGTTTTAATGTAAATATGCTGGATATTTTGTTTGAAAGTCAACACCTATGGGATGCTAATAATTTTTAAAGCAGTGTTTTTTTAACCAAGTTCTTGTTTGTTCTGTTTGTAAAAATTTACGAGATTTTTTTTATATGATAGTGAGAAGACCTTGATCTATGAGTGGTTGATTGGATGGGCTAGTTGCTGTGAGCAGATGTGTGTATCTACATGGAGACCTTCAGATTTGTAAAAAATTCAAGATTTGTGAATCAAAATGCATTCTTTCAATAATTCACCCTTTTCCTTGATATCACCCAATAATTATAACATATGTGGAGAGTTTACTAACATTTATTCAGAAGAGTTCACTAGCATTAATCTTTGGATGAAGAAAGCAATTTGATACCGGTATTTTTTAAAACAGTTGGTGATAGCGTGGGGAAGAAGCAAAGAATGTTGGAAGGAAAATGTATTCAGATTTCAGAGCAAGAAAATTTTTATTCTAAAATCGTTTATTCCTTCTTATTATCTTGCCCTGTGTCAGGGAAGCAATGATGAAGGACTATGCAAGTCTATTCTTTATTTCTTTTTTAGATAATGTCTAGAAGTTGGTCTTTGCTAAGTGGTCTAGACATTGTGTACAGAATTTTGATTGGCAGTCTTTCCAAAACCTCGCCATAAATCCTGGCTAAGGCTCCCTTTTTTCCCCAAACATCCACTTTCAAAGTTTCCGAGTATCAAAATCGGCCTTATGGTTACGGCCATTAATTTTTATCACACTTTCAAAAGTGAAGTATTTTTTTTCAGCTATTTGATGTCGGAGCATTATGCCCGAGCCAGAGCCTGATTTGAGGTTTCAGAAAGAAGTGCCAAAACATTTTTTTTTAAATATTCGTCGACTCGGATTCCCACCAAAAGTGCCTGGTTTCAACATTCAGACGTTAAAATACCTCTAGCTGTTATCTTCCACATTAATGAGTTTCCTTTTTCTAAAAGAAATGTAGATTTGTCAATCTTTACTTGTACAGTGCTACAGAGAGTGAAACTGTAGTCTTCTGTACTTGAAGAGTTTCTGTGATGTGCCAAAAGATGTGGAAAAAAAAACTCTGGCACCAACTGTAAGCTAAAAATGAAAAACACCACTTTCGTCTGGTTTTCCCTTGGCATACAATAGTTCAAGTCATGAGGAGTTACAGCAACTTTTAATGAAAACATTTTCTGACGAGAAAATAGATATACTTGTAAATAATATATATCATAATGTACTGAGCTATACATCTAAATTTTACGGTAGATAGGTGATTTTTATTAGCGAGTATTTTGTAAATACAAATGAAGAGATCTACTTATTTTTTACACTCGAATCGGTGTTGATTGAAGATGAAAGATTATTTTTTAAATGATAGCTCAAAGCCTCTGTTGGCCACACCACGAATGGAAAAAAAAACCTTTCAGCTTTTAAAACAAAAACTAAGTAAAAAGTAGCAATCAAATATCCACAGAATAAAATATACCAACCTTGCTAAGTAGGTCAAACTTTGTTGTCATTTTCTCATTTCTATGCAAACTAGCACCACTCCCCCACCCCAGCAAAGATAGTTGAGTATTTAGGAAGGACCCCCACCTAAGGGTTAGAGGTTACAGCACTCGTACCTTTAACCACCAACCCGGGTCCAATCCTGTTCATTCCAAAATTCCTTTGCATTTTTTTTCAGCTCCAAAAAATATTTTCGGACTGCATTGGATTGTGTTGGACTCTTTGTGTCATATTAAAAAAAAAAATTTCTTCAAATTATTGGTTTCATTAAAAGTCAAGGCATGTCCAATCATTTCCTCAAAATGAACTCACTGGAAGCTCTCACTTTCCAGCGATTATAGATAGGTTTTTAAATCGAGAATAATAATTATTACTAGAGGAGAAGATTGCTCATCATGGAGAATAATCTGATGATAAACTCTTCTGCATCTCACGATGTCAGCATTGAAGGTAGCGACATCTGGGCTGCGGACTGCCAGCCTTTGTTGAGCTGTTTGAAGATACTTGCGCGGTCTCAGTTCATAACCGTGCTTGGTTTTGAACCAAGGCGCTTGATTGGAGCATGCCATGGCCAATCAGGGGACAGCATGCCTCTGATTGGTGGGTAGGTCACGTGCAGGGTAGAACAGATTAGCACGTTGTCAAATTCGTAAATCATAAACTGACTGGTAAACAATATCAACCTAATTGAAGGTAATGTTATAAAATTCAACTGAATTATTAAAAAAAAAAATTAAAGCAAAAATAAGAAATAGAATTGAATGAAAAGATTGATTTGTTTCAATGGAAGATCTCTTTAGCGCTGGACTTTTGCCAGAGATTTGTCATTCCTCCAACTTTGTCAGCCGCAGCGATGCCAGTTTCATCCCTAATCGTCGTCTGGAAGTGAATCTACAAATGATGCAAGCATGACATCAGTCTCATCGGGAACAGCGCCCTCGTTGTCAGCCTGAGTGGAAACGAGAAACATGAAATGGCCTTAGAAATTGGACAAGACAAGATGTTCTTGAAGGGGTAGATTTGGGGACAGTTAAGATGTAGACTGCCTTCAAAAAGCACAGGATGGGATTAAAACCTACCCCAGTATCTTTGTCTACCACCAATAGGGATGGAGGCTTATGCCTTGCTTCAGACTAGTTACCCCTACAGTTCTATTTGTCAGCCTTGGCTGGCAGTCCACCACCAATAGGGATGGAGGCTTGTGCCTTGCTTCAGACTAGTTACCCCTTCCAGTTCTATTTGTCAGCCTTGGCTGGCAGTCTACCACCAATAGGGATGGAGGCTTGTGCCTTGCTTCAGACTAGTTACCCCTTCCAGTTCTATTTGTCAGCCTTGGCTGGCAGTCTACCACCAATAGGGATGGAGGCTTGTGCCTTGCTTCAGACTAGTCACCCCTCCCAGTTCCATTTGTCAGCCTTTTTCAACAACTCACCTCCGTAGTGATCCCATCCTCCAGTTCAGTGTTGCCATCCTCTTCTTTCTCTGTCCGTCTCTTCTTACTCTCAGCCTCACCACTCCTCCCCTCCTCCTCGGCGATCGCATCCTGCCCGGTCTCCTGAAGCTCCAAAGCTTGGCGCTTGGACGTTGCCCTCGGCGACGCCGCCTCATCCTCCGCTCCGCGACCGGATGCCCGACCGCTTGAGGGCGCTCTCCGCTCCGTCTCAGATTCATCTTGATTCCCCTGCGGCGCTGATGAGGGCAGCGACTGCGGATTATCCACCTTGATCCCCGTAATCCCGTCCCTGGCCTCTTTAATCTGATCCCCTGCGGGTTTAACCTCGGCCTCCTCCTCTTCTTCATCCGAATCGTTGTCGTCTTCTTCCGAAGAGCTGCTGACCATCGCCGGCCCCACACCCGAGCCGACTGCCGAAGAAACTTGTTCAGGTTGTTTAGAGTCCACAGGCACCTGGATTGGGTTGGGATTGGAGTCCTCGGTACGCACGACAAGAGGGCCTACCCCCGTGTCCATCACAGCTCCGCCCCTCTCATCTACTCCCCCGTTGGCATGGCGAACCACGGGCCAGGCGGCCGCGTCCAGGCCGCGATCAGCTCCGGCGGCGGCTGCGTTGTAGGAGGGGGCCCTCTTGTGGTCCAGCTCGGCGAGGGTCAGCGGTTTCTGGAGGCAAGGCACCCTGGGATGGATCAGGGTTTGGCAGATGACTGAGGCCTCAGAGCAGAAACTGACCACCTGGACAGGAGGACATCAAGGCTGTCATCAAGAAGGACTTTCAGAATGTCTTCAAATACACCAACAGAGGCAGGGACAGGGACAGAGACAGGCAGAGGCAGAGGCAGAGATAGAGGCAGAGGCAGAGGCAGAGGCAGAGGCAGAGGCAGAGGCAGAGGCAGAGACAGAGGCAGAGGCAGGGGCAGAGGCAGAGACAGAGACAGAGGCAGAGACAAAGGCAGAGACAGAGTCAGAGATAGAAACAGAGGCAGAGCTACATGAAGAGACTAAGACAGAGATAGAGGCAGAGACAGGGGCAGAGACAGAGACAGAGATGGAGGCAGCTCCAGAGACAGACATACCCCCAGATTTAAATCTTGTCTTCCTCTTCTAAGCAAGCTGACTGCACACTGCAGTGGGGACGGCCATCTTGGGTGTGGAGCTAGCACAGCCGCTAACAGCGCCCCGTACAACGCCCTGCGACAGTCGGCGCGGGCATAGGGGGCAGGGGTCAGGTCAGAGGTCGCCTGCTGGATCCGAAGCAGGACTGGAATGATGAAATCGTGGACTTCCTGGAGTACAAAAAAAAAAATTGGACAGGATGTTAAGGGACTTTCTCTGTAGATACAGACTATGGACCACTCAGTGAACCACATTGACTTATGTGGTGAGCACAGAAAGACACAAATCATGCAAGTGTAAACTCCAATCAAACAGCATGGCGGAGCCTTATCACCACAGCCCGGAGAGGGCGCTATAACGACATAACATGGGGTGAGAGTGACAATGACGGGCTCACCTTATGAAAATCAGGTTTCACTCTCGTACCGGCACTCAAGAACAAACACCGTAAGACTGTAGGAGGGGGAGGGGAAATAAAATGAAGAAAGTATAAACATTTCTGGGAGAAAAAAGGCTTCTGAATCAAATTTTTCAAAGTGGAAGGTTTGCAGTGACACCATGTTTATCATCTCTTGTGGGACGGAGTGCAGCTCTGAAAAGTGCCAGTAACTCTACGCTTCACAAAGCTGTACTCCGCCAAAATCATAAGAATTTTGTTGTTTTTGCAAACCTTTACATCTCATGACATGGTTACACTTACCTTTCAGGGCGGACAGACAAGGGTCACTGTTGGTCAGAGGGTCCTGCCACCGCTGACCTCCGGAGGTCAGAGGTCCCTGGACTGCGGCCGCACGGCCTTTCTGCTTGGACTTACTAGTGGTCTTTGAGCTGAGGGATGAGGATGGCTTCTCTGCGGCCACCTTGAGCTGATATCGTGCAAGGGGGAAAGAAAGTGGAAGAGTATTTTGAGCATTTGAAACATTTTCAAAGTTTTTCCTGAATGAGTGTCTCTACATCTGTCTGTCTCTGTCCCTTTCCCTGCCTGTCTCTATCTTGTCTCTTGCTGCCTCTGCCTCTCTGTCTCTCTCTGTATCTCTATATATCTCTCTGTCTCACTATATCTCTCTATATCTCTCTATATCTCTCTGTCTCTCTCTGTATCTCTATATATCTCTCTGTCTCTCTCTGTCTCTCTCTGTATCTCTATATATCTCTCTGTCTCTCTATATCTCTCCCTGTCTCTCTCTCTGCCCCTCTTTGTCTCTCTCTGTCTCTTTATATCTCTCTCTTTCTCTATATATCTCTCTCTTTCTCTCTCTTTATCTGTATATATCCCCCTGTCTCTCTATATCTCTCTATATCTCTCTCTGTCTCTCTCTTAATCTGTATATATCTCTGTGTCTCTCTATATCTCTCTATATCTCTCTCTGTCTCTCTCTGTATCTCTATATATCTCTCTGTCTCTCTATATCTCTCTATGTCTCTCTCTCTGCCCCTCTCTTTCTCTCTCTGTCTCTCTGTCTATCTTTCTCTCTCTCTGTCTCTCTTTGTCTCTCTCTCTGTCTCTCTCTTTCTCTGTCTTACCTTAGTTATTTGAGTCTGGGGCTGGGCGTCATACAGAATCTGCTCCAGAAGTTTCTCGGAGACAACCTCAACAGCTGAACATGCTCCGACAGTCTCCAGCCAAACATCTAGTGTATCGTAGACAGCCACTCTAAGACCACTACGGCCAAAAAGTATAAGAGAACGGTCAAACAGATACGAGCTTAGTCAAACTTTGGTGATAAAGAAAGAAGCAGTTCGTCAGGAAAAGAAGAATCAGTGTACCTATGGGGTCTTTGAATGATGCATTCTGATTGGCCGCCCATCGTCCAACCAAGAGCCTGTATGAAGAGCCGGTTGATCATGTGACCATGGGGCACCAGGTTACTACGGCAACTGTGGGAAGAATAAAAAATCAGGAAACAACCAATGATGAACGTATTAAGTGATACCTTAATACATTTTTTTAGGGGTGAAGTGATAAGCCACATATGGTATCCTTGCAAAATCGGTATCTTAGGAGTTGTGACTCAATGATTTTGATTGCGTTTTGATGATGTTTACCTGGTAATCAGAGAAGATAGCAGCTCAAAGGTTGCAATGTGGAGCTTTGGTAGGGATCCGGCCAGCAACGTCCATTGCAGGGTCGCTTTTTTGGACTGAAAAACGACAAACGAGCAGACTGAAAAACCCTCAATTGCAAACTCATATAGGAAATATCAAGTCTAAGTCTGACTCACATCTTTTGAGATTCAGGGCAGGGGTGCAGGCGCCCTTCAGGTTTTAGGGTTTTAACAGATAAAAATGAGCAGTTTGAGATACCCGTTTGACATAAAAAAAATGATAATAAATAAATAAATATTAAAAATAAATTAAACAAATATATGTATAAAAAAACATAAAATCACACCATTTCCGGAAATACATCCCTATTTGATAACTTCTTTGCTTCAAATGACACGATGATTTGTTCAATTTGATTTTTGACTGGTTCAAATGAGGTAATTCCACTGACAAAAATAGGTAACAAATTGGTCTCAATTTGGGGGATGAAATTTGTCAAATCCACTCACCAGCATTCTCCCATTAAGTCCAAGGATTCGATAACACAATGATAAGATACGATCCACGGGAACTCTCACAATTTCTGGAAATTCAGTTCTGGGGGGAAACAATGCAATTGACTGTTAGACAATGATATGAAAAATTACCAAATGCAAATGGTCGGGGGGCCTGACGTTTCGATCCTGGGAGGACCTTTCTCAAGGGTAGAGAAAGACCTTTGTTTAATTGTCAACCTCTTTCTCACAACTCAACCTCTTTTCCCTTCTTTCCGAAGAAGCCAGTCTCTTTTCAAAAGACTTCAACCTCTTTTGCAGGTGTACAACTAGTTTTCAAGGATTTCAACCTCTTTCACAGGTGTACAACTAGTTTTCAAGGATTTCAACCTCTTTCCCAGGATTTCAATATTGTCCAAGAATTTCAACCTCTTTCTCCAAATTTCAACCTCTTTCTCCAAATTTCAACTTTTTCCCAGAATTTCAATATTTTCACCAGGATTTCAACCTCTTTCCCAGAATTTCAATATTTTCCCCAGGATTTCAACCTCTTTCCCAGAATTTCAGCCTCTTTCCAAGGATTTCAACCTCTTTTCCAGGTTTTCAACCTCACACCTGACAAGGATCCCTGACTCACCTCAGCATGGTCTGTAGACAGGCAGACAGCACCTTAAACTGTCCGGCCAGCTTGTATGTTCTGACTGGTTCCTGGGATGACACACTGGGCAAGTCAAAAGGCTTGGCTGATAGCTCATTAGCATTCTCTGCAGACAAAAAAGTTACAGACTATAATGTCTTCCTTTGATCACATCCCTACTGCCTGCCCTTCCCTTTGATATCACCCTGGTCTGTCTACCAGCTTTCCTCCTTTGATCCCTTCCCTACTGCTTGCCATTCCCTTTGATCCCACCCTGGTCTGTCTACCAGATTTCCTCCTTTAATCCCTTCCCTACTGCTTGCCCTTCCCTTTGATCTCACCCTGGTCTGTCTACCAGCTTTCCTCCTTTGATCCCTTCCCTACTGCTTGCCATTCCCTTTGATCCCACCCTGGTCTGTCTACCAGCTTTCCTCCTTTGATCCCTTCCCTACTGCTTGCCATTCCCTTTGATCCCACCCTGGTCTGTCTACCAGCTTTCCTCCTTCGATCCCTTCCCTACTGCTTGCCATTCCCTTTGATCCCACCCTGGTCTGTCTACCAGCTTTCCTCCTTCGATCCCTTCCCTAATGCTTGCCCTTCCCTTTCATATCACCCTGGTCTGTCAACCAGCTTTCCTCTGATCCCTTCCCTATATACTGCTTGCCCTTCCCTTTGATCCCATCCTGGTCTGTCTTCCAGCTTTCCTCCTTTGATCCCTTCCCTACTGCTTGCCCTTCCCTTTCATATCACCCTGGTCTGTCAACCAGCTTTCCTCTGATCCCTTCCCTATATACTGCTTGCCCTTCCCTTTGATCCCATCCTGGTCTGTCTACCAGCTTTCCTCCTTTGATCCCTTCCCTACTGCTTGCCATTCCCTTTGATCCCACCCTGGTCTGTCTACCAGATTTCCTCCTTTAATCCCTTCCCTACTGCTTGCCCTTCCCTTTGATCTCACCCTGGTCTGTCTACCAGCTTTCCTCCTTTGATCCCTTCCCTACTGCTTGCCATTCCCTTTGATCCCACCCTGGTCTGTCTACCAGCTTTCCTCCTTTGATCCCTTCCCTACTGCTTGCCATTCCCTTTGATCCCACCCTGGTCTGTCTACCAGCTTTCCTCCTTCGATCCCTTCCCTAATGCTTGCCCTTCCCTTTCATATCACCCTGGTCTGTCAACCAGCTTTCCTCTGATCCCTTCCCTATATACTGCTTGCCCTTCCCTTTGATCCCATCCTGGTCTGTCTTCCAGCTTTCCTCCTTTGATCCCTTCCCTACTGCTTGCCCTTCCCTTTCATATCACCCTGGTCTGTCAACCAGCTTTCCTCTGATCCCTTCCCTATATACTGCTTGCCCTTCCCTTTGATCCCATCCTGGTCTGTCTACCAGCTTTCCTCTGTCAATCCCTTTCATTTCATCCGCAACTTAATAACTAATCAATCAATATCGTCAATAATCAATAGTGGCAGACTCCTCTGGTTGGATGGGATGTGACTGGATATCTCACCGTGTTCCGAGTCCCCATAGAGTTGGTTCACCACGCCCCGTAGACTGGCCAACGCCCGCTGGCAGTAGTGGGACCACGCCTCCGTGTGCTTAGCCCCGCCCTGCCCACCCCCACCCACCCTGGGTAGGTAGCCAAGGCAACGTCCAGCCGACTGTGAAAAAGAAAAAACAATCCAAAAGATGAATGAGAAATTGTGTACCTTAAAGCAGAGGTCTCGGGTTCAAGTCCAAATCAAAGCAAATTTTCTTGCTTACTTTTCTTGGTTTAAACAACATAAAGCACATTTAACTGATCAACTAAATCTATAACTTTTTTTTAAACCAAATTTGTGATTTTTGAATCAGGAATATTTATTATTTATTTTTTTCATCCTAATTTTTTTTTCTTTTTTTTCTGAGGAATCATTTTCAATGTGAAAACAAATGGGTCCTATGAAACTTAATTACAAAAATGAACGGTCATTGTCTTACCAGGGCAAGTTCCGGGTTGTCATGGCAACCCATGAGTTGAACGAGGAAGTTCTCGACACGCGTTCGGGAGGTGCCACATGGCCCTGGGAAATGCTCAACGCAGGCCAATATGGCCTCCACCGCTACAGCCTGAACACGGAGTAAACGCCACAAACAAACAGAAATTAGGATCAGTTGGATCAAATCATTTCAAGCCAGTGTGCCAGTGTGGTGTGGGACTTTGGGTCACTCCCATGGTTGGCATAGATCTAATCCCACAGTTGATCCCAGATCTAATCCCACAGTTGATCCAAGATCTAGTCCCACAGTTGATCCAAGATCTAATCCTACGTTGAAGCTAGATCTAATCCTAAGTTGGACCCAGATATAATCCCAAGTTGATCCTAGATCTAATCCAAAGTTGGGTCCAGATCTGATCCAAAATTAATCCCAGATCTAAACCAAAGTTGGGCACTAATCTTACCTGTGTCTTCAACTCGAGGGCTGCAGAGATGACGATTGAGATGTAACCGTTGGCAACCTGTCGTGACAGTTCCGGAATGTGCGAAGCCTCCCTGAAAATTCTTCGCAGCGTGGCACACGCAAGACTGATAATAGACGGAGGATCGTGGGACTAAAGTATGAGACAAACAAACAGAGGATTAGACATTTCATAAGGGGCTGAGATTTGGATCCTTGTATGGTCTTTCTCAATGTAGGGTGAGATCAATGAGAAGGGCAGGCAGTAGGGAAGGCATCAATGTCGGGCATTTTATGACACGGCCTTAGACTTACCTGAAGGATTTGGGTTAGTAACCTGACCCAGGACACACAATGCTGCTGGAAGGCTGGCAAGGGGCACTGACTCACCAGCGCCCTCAAGAGGCTCACACCCTCCAGTCTGCTCACACACAAAATGATGGGGAGAAGAGTAAAATCTATTGGCTACGACTTGGAATTACATAACATTATACACAGTCTAAGGGTTGATGTGTGATGACCCTGTCTACCAATTGCGTTCAGTCAGCTGGTGTGGGTAGACCAAAGGGTTGGTGTGTGGTGACCCCCACCTACAATGTATGGCAACCATTGAAGGGTTAACTATGAGTTTGAGTATGAAGAGGGCCTCCAAATTTATTTGTAGAGACAAAAACCCAAACCTCAAAATGGAGAAGAGGCTGTTCATAATGCAAAATGATATGATGACGAGTCGGCTCACAAAGTTTGGCTCAAAAAGCAGCAACATGTCAAAGGCTTGAAACAGGCTAGCAGTCCAAAGCTGAAATGTCGCTACCTTCAACCCATCATGAGCCAACAGACAGCTGATCTTCAAAAGCAAATCTATGCACTGAATCACATGCACGTCAGAGTCACCTTGTTTTGGAGGAGTTCAAGCAGCCGTTGATATGCCCTATCCATCCCGCTTGGCTTCCGGTCTTTGAGAGAGGAAAGAAAAGAAAGCAATCCGTCGATGTGAGTGGTGGAAAAAACAGTGGTAGAATAGAGGCAAGTTTGGGGCCATTTTCCTGCAAAATTCAACCCATTTGTCAAGAGATTATTTAAAGACTATTTACTGAGTAGTGTACACAAATATCAGAAACTTGTTTCAGACTTAAATGACCAAAGACAAAGTGAAAATCATAAAAAAAATATTAAAGGGCCTGGCATTTCAAATTTTCAGTTCTAGTTACACTTACACTAAAGACTAAAGTTACAGGATCTGACAAATTTTTAGTTTATAAATAAAAAATATAACACCATAAAATTAAACACAGTGGCTGCTGTTACGGCAGTCGTCCGTGTGGTATCTGACTTCACAGTATTTGTCAGGTTGTTTAGCTCTTGGAACCAGACTATCAGCTAATAGACTGGTTCAACCAGCCTGCAATGCTGACGAAATACAATCAAGTCAGGGAACCACACGGACGACTGCCGTAACAACAGCCACTGCGAAAATTAAAAGCCTGGAAATTAATATTAGCAGTAGCAAAATATAAAGAAATTTGGAGGGGTCACCCGACCTCTCAAATTAAAAAAAAGGGCGACTTGTATAAAGTTACTCGGACCATGCTCGTCGTAGTCATTATAACTAAGTAATAAACTTAGTTAAAATATAAAAAAAGGATAATATTAACGCAGTGGCTGTTGTTACAGCAGTCGGTCGTGTGGTTCCCTGACTTGGTTGTATTTTATCAGCATTGCAGGCTGGTTAAACCAGTCTATTAGCTGATAGTCTGGTTCCAAGAGCTAAACATCCTGAGAGATACTATGAAGTCAGGGAACCACACGGACGACTGCCGTAACAACAGCCACTGCGTAATACTAATACTAATAGTAATAATTTAAAAATATACGTGAAGAGGTTAGCGAGGATGGTTTGGCAACCGTTTGTGCCATGTTGTTTACTGGTCTGGTAACTTCAGATGGAAAGACCCACGCGGGAACTTACATCCCAGGCAAAACTCTGCGATTCCTCGGCGTCTTCTATGAAGGAAGGCAGCAAATCCAGGGGGAAACTCTCCGATTGTGGTCTGTTCTCTTGCTTCAGAACGCCGAGCATCACCGAACACATGGTGCTCATGGGGTGCGCCATCTTGACTCCCCAGTCAGTGTGAAGGGCGCCACCAATGTTTGGACGTAATTATTTTTTTTACAGAGCGCGCAGACGAGTTGTTCATAATCGGGTTCTCCTTTCCAATAACCTGCTTGTAAAATTAATACAAAAATGCTGAAAAATGCCCACTGACTAAAATTATCAAAGTTATACAAATCTGAAGAAAGTAGAGGGCCTGGCGTTTCGATTCCAGCAGAACCTTTTACTAGGTCCTGCTAGTGCTAGGATATAATCCAAGATCTCAAATAATTATTATTAGTCTTGCTTTCAGCTGCTTATGCTAAAATCGAAAAGACACACCCACCATAACAGGTACAACCTTCATGCATCCACTGAATTGATTATGGAGGTTTACAATATTAGTAAAGGGTATTTAATTAATTCTATTTCCCCCTACAGAAGTTGCCCAAAATAAAACACGTAGAGATGTGCCCATAGTGTGGCGATAGAATTAGGATATTTTATTTTATTTTTCGACATGCCTGGAGACCGGCCGAATCCCCCATCCCCACCCCACAAAAAGAGTTACGTTCACCTTGCCATTCAAGTGGGCAATCTAGAGATTCCGTCCCCCATCCTCATCCCCACCCCCAACCTTAGCTGGTCCTATCCCCATCTAAATCCCAATCTCAATTCTAATCCTAATTCCAATCGTAATGCCCATTGTAATTCCCATCCTAATTCCCATCCTAATTCTCATCGTAATTCCAATCCCAATCCTAATCCCAATCCAATCGTAATCCAATCCAATCTCAATCCCAATCCCACCCCAATCCCAATCACAATCCCAATTTCAATCCCAATCCCAATCCCTATCCCAATCCCAATCCCAAACCCAATCCCAATCTTTATCCCAGTCCCAATCCCCATCCCAATCCTGGGCCTACATGTAGCCCTAGTGATCGGCCTAGCCTATGCCCCTACCAATCCCAATCCCAATCCCAATCCCGATCACTTAACGACAGCTAATGCCTAAGGCAGGGCACTATTATGTTGCTATTAAAAATGACCATGCACTTATCTGATTCCTGCCCCCTCCCCGTCCCTCCACCTCCCGCATAATCACGCACAAACGCAGATTTTAGCAGGGGGTGGAAACCAGACTACGTCACTCATATCGAACGTCCCATGCACACATCCTTCCGTGGGACGACACTGGGTTCCTCTCTCTCATCTTCCGGGGACGAAATCTCGACTTAGTTGCCCTGCCTACGACTCGATACCGACGGAGCGGACGAAATATTCCGGCCGTGGTAGTCACCCTGCACCCGTCCTGCCGTCCGGTTGGCGAGTTGAGGGTCAGCCAAGGGGGTATTTCGGTCGATTTTTCCGCTCCTAACAGAAGCAAATCTGGCCATTTTTTTATTTTCGTAGAATGCACTTACTAAGTAACGCAGTGACAACAACTGCACAATCTGGTCAGATCTGAAAAGTCACACGGATTACTACTGAGTACTGTAGTACTGAACATTAATCCAGCTCGAATCTGAGCTCAAAGACTGAGCAATCTTCGGAGCTTTTCTTGGGGGTTTGCCTTCGACGACTGACCAGTCGAGATGGCCACCATCGTGGGCCAGCTTTTGGCATCGACCGATGACCAGGTTGCGGGTTCCCAGTGCATGACCACGGCGTCGAGCGGAGCACCGCCGAAATCTCCGCCGGCCACCACGGGCGACAACAGCACCAACGGCCCCACGGAGTCCGGTGACAACTCGGACAGCAAGAAGCAAGGAACAAGGTCAGTGGGACCGCTTCCCCTCCCCTCAAATCCCCTCTAATCCCCTCAAATCCCCTCTAATCCCCTCATTTCCCACCCCCTCCATGAATCTTAACCCACTCAATTAATATAGGAAGGTTTGCGGTGACACCATGTATCAGGTCTCTTAAGTTAAAGGGAAGAGGTGTGGTTCTGAAAAGAACCCGAGTGGTAACTCGACGTTTCGACCAGTATGCTCTGGCCGTCATCAGGAGAAATACTGGTCACTGTCCATACTGGTCGAAACGTCGAGTTACCACTCAGGTTCTTTTTCAGAACCACACCTCTTCCCTTGACCTGATACATGGTGTCACCCCAAACCTTGATTCACCCACCATGCAAAGCCTTAAGTTTTACCCACTCAATTAGTAGGCCCATTCCTATACTATTACTAGTCCGAGTAAGTTGGACCCTTACAATCGCCCTTTTTAAAAAATTTGAGATTTCGGGCGGAATTTTAAAAAAAGGGCGACTAATGTAAGGGTCCAAGTTACTCAGACTGTTCCTATACATGTTTTTCAATAAAAAATTACCATAATTAATCATGAAAAAACAAGTCAAAGGACAGAATTTGCCCTTTTTAGGTCCTGTAAATGATTGAGATTTGTATTATTTTCAATGTTTTGGTCATTTAAGTGTGCATCATTTTTTGCATATTACAGTTAGCCAATTCATTTGCAGCAGTAATAATTCTTGGTTTTTATTATTACCACTGACACTAACTCCATGTGTAGCCCTTGTTTTATAAAAAAAAAGTGAATAAAATGAAATAAATGAAATAAAATTAATTGTTTCAAAACTTGAAATAAATGCCATGGACCTGATGATGTTTCAATCCTTGCAATAGCAGGACCTTTCTCAAAAGCATTACTTGACTTCTGTACAACACTATCATACATGTATTACAAATTTAGAATTTGCTGTTGGAAAGTTCTACACTTTTTTTTAATATATACCGTAAATTGAAAATATTTTTTTTCTATTTTGATTGATAGTTTACTGGAAAGGTCAAATTGTTACCGTTAGACATGCAAATTAGAAATTTAAATGTTTTTTGTGCACATTTGTTATTCTTTTGTCGGCTCAATTTGTCGGCTGATATTGAAAATAAAAATAATGATGATCAGACTGGCCAGCACAGTATTGTGTTAAGCTTCATGTAATGCAGTGAGCCAAAGGTTGCTCGGCGAGAAGGATATTTTCTTACCAAACAATCCGTCAGTGCCAAAGCCGTGTGCGCTTTATAACGGTGTCGTCAAACCATGGGTGTGATAATAGGGGCCACAAGGAAGATTGCGATTGGGGAGAACTCAACGCAAGCCTCTATTCTTAATGCTTAACCTGCCTGTCGTATTGACCTGATTGGAGCAGTGATTTAATGACTTTTCAAATTTTTTTTTTGGGGGGGGGACCGTCTGAAAGGGAAGTCCAGTAGGCAGTAGCCCTGATGAATCGATTTTAAAATCGCTAATAATATCAAACAAAATATAGAAGATTTGGTGTTACGATCCTACATGTGTAGCAGGACCTTTCTCAAAGGCAGAATCATTCTGCTGATAAAATACCAACTTACGGTGATCTGTTTTGTCCTTGTCTTTGTCACTCTGCCTTTGAGAAAGGTCCTGCTAGGATCGAAACGTCAGGCCCACTAAATTTTTAAAAATACCAACTTAATCAATGACATCGTTCTTTCGCGCATGCATCACCATCGCTTTGGAACTCTCCCTCCAACATCACGGCAGGACTGTGAATTACAAAACAATTTAAAACTGACCTGTTCCATTCATTGCTTTTAATCGTCGTTTCCCGTGAAGCGCATCAAGACCTTAGTTTGCTGCGCCATATCAAAACTGCTATTTTTTTTATCATAAAATAACTGCTTTCTGACTCATTTGAGAACAAAGATTACAACCATGGAGGAAGAAAAGTGTTTAAACAGGCTGGGATTCTGGTTTAACGTAGCAGTGCGCTTCCACCTGAGCTATCCAGCCCATACACTACAGTAGGTGGGTGCCTTCCCAAATAGTTAGGCTGCGTCCGAATTCATTGGTTATGGCTTGAAAGTACACACGGGACTATGGAATTCGTCAAGAAGCGGCTGCAGCCAGTTCCCATAGGGTTGCATGATACTTCTAGCCGCAGCCAATACCGATGGGAACCAAATCCAGAGCCATTCTGCTTTCCTCCGCTTATTTGAATTAATTGTCCATAATCTCAGCAGGATGGACAACGGTCGATTTACTCTTCATATGGCCTGCCATGGGAACAATCGTTTGTCCATTGCAAGTCGTGCTGCCCATTATAATGTAAAGCTGTATGTAATCATCTCATTGAACTGCATTATAGCAATTCAGTACACAAATGTATACATTGTAGTTGTACATGTACATGTACAGGCATGTACATGTACATGTACATGTACATGTGGTGTACTGTACTGTATAAAGTAATTAAAATGTACATTAAATTATGCGTTTTTACACATACATGTTTTTTTTTTTTTCAAATGTATACATTGTGTACATGTACACAATTGTACTGTATGGAACAGGTGTACCGGTGTACCAGTATGTTAATAATATACATGTACATGTACTTGAGTGCACAAACACATGTAAATTTGTTCATGCAAGTACAATATGATGTATCAGGGTACTAATACGTACGGTACACAATTGTTAGTGTGTGATTGTGCATTTGCATCGGACTCTGAGATGGGGACCAAAAATGTTCTCAACAATTCAGGAATTTTGGTGTAATTGTGGATGTGCTGTGTTGATATCCCATGGAATGAGTCTAAAGCACTGTAATATGTTCAAAAACACAACACAACATACATGTACATACCTACCCATACTATAATATGCAAGGAAACAGCCTCAACATCCCTTTGCACAATGCTAAGGTGGCATGGTATTTGTGGACATTGTTTTACAAGCATGATTGTCAACCCTCAGGGTGACAAGATGTGGAGACAATTTATACCATCGTAAGTCTGAGGTGGGCCGTCTCACAGTTTAATCTGGAAGAGAAAGCCTGATTTGTGTACACTTTGTAAATCGTGTACACAAAGCATTTGTTCACATGTGTACACTGTACATTGTAAATATGCGGTTGTATGTTAATGTGCGTCTGTGACTCTGTGTACATACTGCTTGAGGCAGTGGTATGTGTAATGTCATTTCCCCCACCCAAACCAAATGATAGAGGTACAAGCTTAGATTTGGCGAAGATTATGTGCCTCTCAGAATCGGCTGACGATTTCTGTTGTCGTAATGTCGTGTTTTGGGGTTTGGGTTTTTTTCCTACACTTTGCGTAAACAAATCAACCTTGATGCAGTGTCGATTGTTGCTCAGGCAACAGAACCGGATGGAAAAATTGTTTGGCCCAGAAACGGCCCTGAATGAGCCGAAAATTGTGATGGGATTTCCTGTCGAAGAATTGGTATTTGCCTGGCAACGACAGTTTCAGGAAGGACTTTCCCATCTGAACTAATTTTAGTCTCATGGTGGAGGCCATGTCTAAAAAAGAGGAAGTGGTTATTGAATGTCCTGTTAACACTTCATTCAATGTATGAGATTTGTAAAGTTACTGCAAATTTCCAACTTAAATCAAGACCTCATTTCACACACCCGTACATTGTATTTTCAACTCAGGAAGGCTGTCAGTCTGTCAGTATAGCCCTTTTGGCTTTAATTATAGGATTGTATTTCCTCGTTGGCGTATATTTTTTCTGCAAGGTTGAAATTGAATTCCAGTTCCATGTAATTGCTTGAGTGATTTAAAGCCCAGATTTCATTACTGTGGATTGAAGCATGTTGGCCTTGTGCATGTGATTTTGGTAATTCTAGTAATAAATCAAGCTGTTTGAAATGCTGCCTTTGAGAAAGGTTTGGTATAGATATCTCTACATTGTGGTTTTTTATAGTCAACAATTTTGTAAAGTTATTTTTTTCTTTTTCCATTTTTTCATGATTGAAAACACCCAGGGTGTCTGTTTTTGAAATGATTCCCGTCGCACTTTTTTAAGAACTCATCACACCCCTAATTGAATGCCAGCTCCAATCATTCTCAACTGAACGTCCGTGCTCAAAAGCAACACAAAGGCGAACACACTTACGAGGAAGCGTTGTTGATTTAAGTCCTTCTACTGCCAGACATATTTCGATTGGCAGTTGGGGCTAGGGTGCCTGGGTCATCGGGATATTTTGGTTGTCCTAGGGCCGACTTTATAATGAGCCAAATGTAGTTTGTCCGATGGGGATGTACTGTACATGTCTGCAGCTCCATGACTGGTGCTGCAAAGCCAAAGTCAACAGACTGGGTGCTGATTAGTCCTGCACCCAGGGAAAGTACATGTACCTAGCCCTAGTCTAGCCAAGGTTTGCTTGTGGAAAGGGAAAGGTTTATATACAGTAGTAGCCCCCACCCTAACTCATATAGTGAGGGTTCCTTACTGGGAGAAAGTGAAAAAGCAATAACAGCAACAATAACTGCAGCAACAACAACAAAAACACCACCTACAGTGACCAAAACAACACTCTTCAATAGTGGCAACAACAGCAGTACCAACAGAAACAGCATCAACAACAACATCAGTTCAGCAATAGCAGCATCAGCAACAACAACATCAGCAGCAGCAGCAGCAAAAACAACAAAAGCAACAACAACTACATGTACAACAACAGCAGCATCTGCTGCAACAACAACAACAGTTAACAGTGAAGTTAACTAAATTTGTGTTCATATATGTACCGGTACATGTATTATGGCCAATTTTCTGCTGCTACGAACATGTACATGTCGTGTGAACATACCCACTGTGGTCTCTGGGTTTAGTATATTACACGCATCTGTAATGGCCATCAGTTACTGTGCAAAACACAAGTCAGGACAGCTGTAATGTATGTGCATGTACAGTAAGTACTGTATGGTAGGCCTACTGGTACATTGTAAAGGTATAATTCATGCTTTATGCATGCAATGTGCATGCACTGCATCCAAAAGTACATGTACCGGTACATGTTCAGTAATTTTTTTTATTAAGGACAAGCCAATCTGCTGGCATACTGAAAATGTACAGTGTGTGTGTACATGTACAGACTGTACAAAATACAAACATAGTATACATAATTTTTTCATAGGGTAATGTCCGACATTATGGTATTCCTGTACACTTACCCTGTACATGTACATTACATTGTCGTAAGCATATGCAGTGCTCTGATTGTACTGTATGATATACGGTAATACAGAGTATATAGACTTCGCTTTCCATAGGTCCCAGTAATGTGACCCCCAAATATTGCCCGACCTGTAAATTGGATATGAGTCAGTGTACAGGCTGCGGGTAAATGCAAAATTCTGCATACATGTAAGTCCCGACAATTCCCCGCATAATTTTTCTCAAACATGTGCGTACATTGTACATCTACACAGGCAATTATATTCACAACAAAAAACCTACATGCTGTATTTTGAGCCATCATTTTCAACCGTAGCAAAATCAAACGGTTTTCCAATTAATTATTTTTTTCTGTGCAATTTCAAGTTCTCTTCCATTTCAGCAAATTCAAATTACACGGTGCTCAATTGGAAGCACAGTACTGGTAAATATTCAATCTACTGTACGCGTACAGATGTACAGTACTTGCAACTCTAAGTATAAAATCAAAAAGGGTTTGGCCAGCTTGACAACGTGTAATTGGTGTCAACGCAAACCTTCCACTTGGTACTCCCACCACCCAAGTCTTCAATCTTGTGTCATTAAACACGACACAATTCAGTGCTTGGCCCGATTGCCTGCTGAACAAAAGCATAAACCTACATGTAAGTACCGGGTACTTGTAGAAAAAAAAAGGAGATTTGCGGAGGAAACGTTTATTGCATGTGGGTCATACCACTGCTTTAAATGATTTAGAGATGGCCAGTAATCGGTTTAAGAGAATAGGATAAAAATTGTTTCAAACCAAAACCTCTAGAGCTCTGTCTCACGGCTCATCCAAACAAGACAAACTCACTTTGAGGGATTACATGTACACAACACATGCACATCTACATAAACATGTGTAATTGTACGACAGTACTAGCACATGATGCTAAGTACTGCAAATTATCCTTTCTTCATGGCCAATTTTATAGAGCCGCTTACGCATCAAAATCTATTTAAGCATGCAAAATCGTCCTCAAAAGAATCAGGTTGCCAGCCAAAATTCCACCTGTATTTCATGCAAAGCGACCAATATTAGAATACAAGTCTAGTACAGTACAACAAGCATCAAATGAAATATGGTTGGCAATCTAACCAGGGAAGAAATGTCTTGCTTAAAAGCAGATTTTCACACTTAAGCAGCTCTACGAAATTGGGCCCCAGATCATGTGCGTGAACTAGGCATTTTAACTTTGTCCAATAATCATTCCACTCACTGCCTCATATCACCATTTCCTAGCCTGCCGTCTATGTATTTTGCCAAAGTTGGCACAGTCCATAGACAATATGCTTCTATTCTTCTTTTGTAGTAGACTTGTTTCATGGCTTTGTTGATTCACTGTGTTTTAATTAGTGGGCCTAATTGTATACATGTTTGTCAGATATTTACATGTACCGGTACTTGAAAGGCCTCTACCAATATATTAAAAATGTACATGTACGGAATAATGGTATATGATTTGTTTTAGTTTCACAACATTTCAAATGGATTCATTTCTTCTCAGCTGGTGAATTTCAACTATTGTACTTTCCAAACCATTCTGCCTTTGTGTAAGGCTTTTCCACGAATCTATTTGTATGCAGATTTGAAGAAAAAAAATGGCAACGAAAACTTGGATTGACAGACCAGGACTTGAACCTGAGACCTCTGGTTGTGCGTAAATACAGCTGTACCAGCGGTCTTGCATGTACAAGTACCATGAGCTTCGCAATGGCGGCCTTCCCAATTACTTTACATGTACATGGGCTGACATTTCTGCCTATGACATGGGTCCTGGTAAACTCTTCATGTATACATGTAGAGCGTATAAACTACAGGTCTGTAGACCCCTAGATGGCCACTCTTCCATTGAGGCATTGGTAGATCTGGTCAGTACTGTGCTTCAGATACCACAGCAATGGTCTAATTTGAATTTGCTGAAACAAAAGAGTGCGTCAAACAAAGGCCCGAACAAAGAATGGCTTTTCAAATTGTATAGAAAACTCCCTCATACAGTTACAATGAACACGTACATGTATACATGTAACTACATATACTGCCGGTGGCAAATCTCTGGCACCCCGAAAATTTCTAGAAAACACTAAAAATGGACACTGGAATGAACAATGAATTTATCATTACTGAATTTATAATGACATGTACCTTGCTTGAAATTGTACACGTATGTACATGTATTAAACATTTGGACATTGTATTGGCAAATATGCATATATGCATACAGAACATGTATACCGTACTTCAAAAGAAAATTATTGCATTTCAGATTTTGTGTCACCTGAATGGGCTCTTTGTGACTCTAATTAGTCACAACGTTGCAATTTTGCGGGGAGATAATTTGAGCGTATTATCGTCAGAAATTCAATGAGGAAAAGAAATCTGGAGATGGGGTGGGGGAAATTGGAAACCAGTGTCCTTCTGGGGGAAGGCCGGGGTGCAATTTTTGCTCGTTAATTTTCTGCAGATGGAAAAGGAGGGAGCAATCTAGGCCAATCTAGACAGGTTATTGTAATTTGATGCAGATTACAGGGACGAACAGTGTGTGTCTGTCTGTCTCTTTGTCTCTTTGTGTCTCTATACATGTACTGTACACGTGTACAAATACAATGTATATTTCACTGGCTATTATTCCTCTATCTTTCTGTGTTTGTCTTAGTCTCTGCCTGTCTCTCCATCTCTATCTCCCCATCTCTCTCTGCCTCTCTCCTTGTTTCTCTCTGTCTCTGTCAATCTCTCCCTGTCTCTCTGTCTGTATCTCTCTCCCTATCTCTCTGTCTTTCTCTGTCTCTCCCCATCTCTCTGCCTCTCTCCATGTTTCTCTCTATCTCTCTCCCTCCCTCTCTCTGTCTCTTCCTCCCTCTCTCTGTCTCTTCCTCCCCCTCTCTCCTCTCTCTCTTCCTCCACCTCTCTCACTCCCTTTCTCTCCCCTCTCTCCCTCCCCATCTCTCTCCCTCCCTCTGTCTTCCTCCCTCTGTTTTCCTCCCTCTGTTTTCCTCCCTCTCTCTCTCTCCCTCCCTCTCTCTCCCTCTGTCTTTCTCCATCTCTCTCCCTCCCTCCCTCCCCCCCCTCTCTCTCTCTCTCTCTCTCTCTCTCTCTCTCTCTCTCTCTCTCTCTCTCTCTCCCGCTCTCCCCTCCTCCCTCACACACTCTCTCTCTCCCCCCCTCTCTTCCCCCTCTCTTCCTCCCTCTCTTCCTCCCTCACACTCTCTCTCTCCCTCCCTGGCTCGTTGGTTGTCAAGGCATCCTCTCACTCTTGCGCCCATCACAGCTCTGGTTAGCTGGGTGGCCAGCGGTGATTATGCTAATGAGGCACAAGGCCAGGCTGTGACAATCCACTGCCCTTGCTCTGCAGTTTCTCCTGCAATGAGTAGTGTGGCTGCTGGTGATTGGTTAGCAGGAGTGTGGGGTCCATGGTCTCTGTCATGCCTTGGATGTGGCTCTGTCCGCTCTCTCTCTCTCCGCCTCTCCCTCCATCTCTCTGAGTCTCTCTCTCCATCCCTCTCCCCATCCCTCTCTCTCTCTCCATCCCTCTCTCTCTCTCCATCTCTCCCTCTCCATCTCTCTCTCTCCATCTCTCTCTCCATCTCTCTGAGTCTCTCTCTCCATCCCTCTCTCCATCCCTCTCTCTCTCCATCTCTCCCTCTCCATCTCTCCCCATCTCTCCCTCTCCATCTCTCTCTCTCCATCTCTCTCTCCATCTCTCTTTCTCCATCTCTCTCTCTCCATCTCTCTCTCCATCTCTCCCTCTCCATCTCTCTCTCTCTCCATCTCTCTCTCTCTCCATCTCTCTCTCCATCTCTCTCCCTCTCCATCTCTCTCTCCATCTCTCTCCCCATCTCTCTCCATCTCTCTCCATCTCTCTCCATCTCTCTCTCCTCTCTCTGCCTCTTCATCTCCATCTCTCTCTACATCTCTCTCCATCTCTCTGCCTCTCTATCTCTCTACATCTCTCTCTCTCCTCTCTCTCTCTGCCTCTTCATCTCCATCTCTCTCTACATCTTTCTCTCCATCTCTGTCCATCTCTCTGCCTCTCCATATCTCTACATCTCTCTCTCCTCTCTCTCCCTGCCTCTTCTTCTCCATCTCACTCTACATCTCTCTCCAGTCTCCATCTTTCTCCCTTTCCATCTCTCTCCCTCTGCATCTCTGCCTCTACAATTCTACATCTCTGTCTCCTTCTCTTCTCTCTCCAAATTATGTTTCCATCTTTCTCCTTGTCTCTGTCTGCTTGTATGTCCCTCTCCCCTCCCTCACCCATCTCTCTGTTTCTCTCTCCATCTTTCTCTTTCTCACTCTTCCTCTCTCTCTCTGTCTCAGTCTCTCTCTCTGTCTCTGTCTCAGTCTGTCTCTGTCTCAGTCTGCCTCTGTCTCTGTCTCTCTCTCTGTCTCTCTCTCTGTCTACCTCTATGTCTCTCTCTGTTTGTCTGTCTCTCTTTCTCTTGATCTCTGTCTCTTTATCATTTTGCATTAAGTAGTCCCTGGAGATGCATGTCATATGGTACATTACCACGTCTGTCTGCACTGATTGTAGGCACACAGGAAAGGAGGGAACCATTAGAGTGCATTTGTTGGTTCAAGACAAAGGTTAATGAATCCATAAAAAAATGCTAATGTTAGAGTTGTTGGCACTGTCCATACTGTACATCATACACACTGTACATGTACATGTGCACAAAATATGATAGACAGGAATATGCCTTTGAGAAAGGTCCTGCTAGGATTGAAACGTCAGGCCCACTAAATTTTAAGACAGGAATATAATTAGGAAAGCACTATAAAGCACACGCACATGCAGTTTTGCTGTTGTGGGTTTTTTTTCCGGAAGCAATGTCCCGTGGTTTTACCTGTGAAATTTTTGGCACGGTCCAATTGTCTCGCAATAATGTGGCCAGTGGTGCTGAATCGAATCTCAAATGTAGGCCAACTGGACAATGCACCCAGCAGAGCTCATACAAATTGTGTGCATGAACTGAATTTTTGTAAACGTACTGTATGTTACGTGCTGTGCAGACTTGCCGTATTTGACTTGTCAGCTGTTACATGAGTATTTGGGTAATTCCATATGTTGAGCATTCTTTCTCGTCCAGAATTATTGGCAACAATGCGATCCGTACAATGTACTTGCATTGGATGATATCAACCAGTTGAATGAGTTCATATCAAGTCAGTGAGGTTTTTGTATTGGTTGTCATTGATTGAGTCCATTTCTATATTAAAACCGATTTGGATGAATTGTATATTTGCAGTAATTTGACTTGCCTTGTAGCGCTATGATATACACTGTAAGTAAATGAGGGTGATAGTTACATGTATGCTTCAATTTGTATCCCCATGCAAGCATAGATTCAGAAGGACTGTTGCTTAGCAACTAATGAGCCTCATTAGCTCCCTCCCTCCTCCAGTGAGGTAGGGAGAGTGAGAAGTGATTAGGTACCAAATTCCCTAATGAGCTGTCATTGAGATAAAAATGCACTGCATGTGCGTTGCTAATGGGATTTCCTGTGCATTTATGGCGTGCATTTTCTTGGTGTTTTCACTGTGGTTGATTATTTTTTGGACGTAGAAACACATCAAGATGGTAATCGTGACATTTCCTGGCTTTAATCTCATAAAATACTGTATCACATGAACACATGTATACATGTACATTAACCATTGTAGGGTTCACCTTTTGCAAAGGTCAAATATGGTACTCTTAGAACACAGCATATATTCATGAAATAACACATCTGGGTATACATGTTTTGGCAAAGTCCGTCAACCTCGTCATAAGAAAACAGTGGAAAGGAAATTACACACATGTTCACGTATATTCTACCCTTTATGTTAGGCATGGAGGGTGGTATTTGTAAAAAAGGAGCCTTGTACTGTCGTTGTATACAAAATTCCTCTTTTATGTCGAAAATGGCAGCTTTCCGTGCACTACAAATTCACAGAATGTCTGATACTTTTACTAGCTTCCTGATGAGTAAGCCATTGTTGACATTTGGAATGTCCGGAGATTGGGAACGTTGCAAATTGGGTATGAACAGTACATGTAGTCTCCCTTTCAACCACAGGTGAACATGTTTAAACAAATGTTATTAAGTACTGTAACTTTCAGTTTCAATGAGCTGTTTAAAAAAAAAATTGTCTTTTCTTTGCCTCCATGGATGGATCCGCAAGTTCCCGGAAAATGCCAATGAAATGCATGTAAACAGGTCTGTTTGTGTACAGTTTGTACAGGTGTTCATGTTCTGTACAGTATACTGTATTTAATGTAGTACATGTGCGTGCACATGTATACACAGTTGTGTGCTTGTTCCTGCATTTCCAATAAAATTGTCATAATTTATGATAACCTTGTCTGCTGCCCTCTTGTGGTGGTTTTTGACCAATTTCATTGGGACAGCACTTGTACTGTAACAAGTGAGAAGTGGAAGATCGCAATGGATTGAACATGTGTTAACTTTTAAGAATGGAAGCGTACACCAAGATGACAAGTGGGCAGACCAAATTTAAACTGGACAACATCTGTTGAAAAGGACAGACCCACCATGACAAGGTGAGAGGCTGAGGTACACGTACATGTACCATGCACAACTTCAGCAGCCCAAGTGTGGAGGACAGATGCCCATGGCATCAAAAGAAGACAAGGAAATACTACTGTACAAGTATTATTCTGTACATCATACATGTCTACAGTCTTCACTTTAATAGAAGTCTTCACTTTGTCTGTACGTGCATCTTGCTAGATACCCTCACCTCACAGAGTCTTGATGATGTGACATAATCCTTCTTTTGTGTCCATTCAATCCACTTTCTTTCTTGATCCTTTTCACTGCTTTCACATCTTTCCACCTGTGATCCCCGCCTGACTTCCTGTCCTTCCCTTTGATCTCACCCTGGTCTGTCTACCAGCTTTCCTCCTTTGATCCCTTCCCTACTGCTTGCCCTTCCCTTTGATCTCACCCTGGTCTGTCTACCAGCTTTCCTCCTTTGATCTCTAGTCTCTACTACTTAACCATTTCCTGTTGCCCCTCAATTCCTATTTGTTTTCGTCCTTGTCATTCTGCCTTTGATCCTACTAGGAGGCTCTATAAATTGTTGAGATACAAAATCCTTGAAACCATAACCAGATAATGGGACTTTGGTAGTCACTTAATCGTGCAAGGACAAATTTCTGCATGGACAAGGATGTCTGAGGCTTTACTTCAGAAACGCTGTCACGGGCTAATGGAAATGTACATGCATAGTACATGTACATTCAATAATTCAGTCAATGGTGACAATGAGGTCATATTGGGCCTTGACTCAGTAAAAGTGGGAAATAAACATCTCCTTGCTTAAGCCTAAGAACGAGTCGTTTGTAAATTTGTTATTACCTGTATGTTTTACGTCCATGTACACATGTATGTGTACGGTACTACAGTAATAGACTACATGTAGTTGCAGTTAACCAGCGGATCAACCCATTGAGGTGCAATAATTACATGTTTGTTGCTTTGGTAAACTGCTGTTCACTGATGCACAGTACATGTACATGTACACCATGTACATGTACAGTATGTACTGGGGTACATGTACATGTATGTATGTATACAGAACAACATCTTTGACTGGACTGGGACTTGAACCCGAGACCTCTGGATTAACGTACATGTACATGTACCAGTGCCATCTGAGCTATCCAGCCCTTAGATGGTGGCCTCCCAAATAGTCAACTAGTCTTTGGCACACCAGTGCTCTTACCATCTGAGCTATCCAGCCCTTAGATGGTGGCCTCCCAAATAGTCAACTAGTCTTTGGCACACCAGCGCTCTTACCATCTGAGCTATCCAGCCCTTAGATGGTGGCCTCCGAAATAGTCAACAAGTCTTTGGCACACCAGCGCTCTTACCATCTCAGCTATCCAGCCCTTAGATGGTGGCCTCCCAAATAGTCAACAAGTCTTTGGCACACCAGCGCTCTTACCATCTCAGCTATCCAGCCCTTAGATGGTGGCCTCCCAAATAGTAAACTAGTCTTTGAATCCACTTAAACCACTTGTTGACCAGCATGTTAAACTCAAGCAGATATTTTTACCGGCAGCCAGATTTTGTTAAGGACCAATTATGGTGATATACAAAAATGTTGCAAACTTCTTACTGACTAAAATTACCAAAATGTAAATCTTAAAATTGAGTGGGCCTGACGTTTTGATCCTAGCAGGACCTTTCTCTGCCTTTGAGAAAGGTCCTGCTAGGATCGAAACGTCAGGCCCACTCAATTTTAAGGACCATTTATGGGGGTTTTTTGCGCTTAAAAAGAAGAGCTTTTCTGTGCTTCAACCAATTTTTTTGGGGGGAAGACAGAACTTTGTCAAATGACGAAAGGAATCGAAAAGTGAAATTTGGAATTTGGAATTGAAGGGAATCCCTGACATCGGCCCTTGTAGAATGTACATGTAAGGTGCGCCTGATCATGCTCAAGGATTTTACTCCCAAAGCTTGATACAGTACTTGCTAGCCAGATGAAGAAAACAAAATATCGAGGTGCATTTGGCAGAAAGAGGCGACACCTCATATATGCGTGCTTGCAGGCTTTAGGATCAAGAAATCTGAAGACTCGATGATATTAAACCACTATTCCTATTCTTCTTCTTTTTTTTTTTTTCTTTTTTTTTTTTTGGGGGGGCGTGCTTTAGTCCGCTCTTCTCTGACCAACTCACCGTTTCCCCTTTCCTCGCCCTTCCAGGTCCTCACAGATCCCCCCCAAGTGCCCCATTGTCAGCGGCGTAGCGCCGCGTGCCGTGGTTAGCCCAGGCTCCTGTCAGGTCCCCAGATTTTTTTTTTTCCTTTTTTCTTTTTCCCTTTCTGGATCAAATATTATAATGGAGCCTCCTTCCCCCCCCCCCTCTCGGTTGCGCCCGTCGTCGTCAGCCGGCCAGAAAAATGAGATCGGCGGACTATCGGGGAAATGTCTGATAGGCAGACGTCCTTTGAAGGCGTCTGAAATCACCCGATCTCGCCTCAAAACCGACCAAAGAAACTTGGAAAAAAAAACTCACGGGGAATTTTCGAAACAGTTCATCCCAATAAATTGCCAGTGTGATATATGGAAAGGTTGGGAAATGCTGACTTACACGTGCTGTTACACCGTGAAATTACCAATTAGAATTGGAGAGCCTGACATTCTGATCTCACGCAGAACCATTCGTTCTTCCTTTAAGATACCTGCTTGGATCAAAACATCAGACCCTCGGATTAAATATATATATATTTTTTATAGAACTTTGTACGTTGAGCACCACGTTGTCAAATTGAACAAGGCAGTGTAAAAACACAATTCCACGAGCTATGGACGTTTGAATGCTCTAAGTGTGTCGTAAAAATCTACCATTGGATTTGTCGGAGCCATTAAAATGTACAGTCAGTCAACAGCAAATTGGAATGTGTTCATGATGCAATCTGTATTTTTATCGAGCTGTTTGCCAGTTTGCAATGCCGTTCAAGCAAGGCACGATGGTTCGTGCTGTTATTCCAGTCACTGGGATCGGCGGGCTTTGTTTACTTTTCAAATCAATAATTGTGATAATGGACGAGTTTTTTCATGCAGTCTTTTTCTGGGTTCATATTTTCAAACCAGCTGAGTATTTGTCAAATTCATTGATTTTGTTTTTTTTGTTTTTTTGGGGGGGGTAATTTTGTTGCACCTGACTCCATGCTTTACAGCGGGGAGTAGTCATCAGAATTTCCAAATCCTTCTTTGAAAAAAAAAATTCATTAGTCAATTACTAGCTCTTCAACGTGCAGTGTTTTTCTTGAGACAGTCAACGAAAGTGATTCCTAATTATCCCTCGAAATAATGAATTGCTTAATTTGGGTCTTTTGACTTAATAGTAAGCAGTTTACAACAAAAACTCTGCCTTTGAGAAAGGTCATGCTAGGATTGAAACGTCAGGCCCACTAAATTTTGAGTTAACTACAAAAGTACATGTATGTATGTGTATTTGTTCATTTTATGTGTGTGACATACTGTACATATGTACAGTGTATATATTCTTGACATGCGTACGTGCACATGAATATACTTCTGTGTACATGCACAGTTAACCTCTGACCTGTATTGTACATGTGTATATGTGCAGAACCTGCAAATGGATCGCCTAAGGTAAATTTCTAGAAGGAATGGAGATGGAAGAGATGAGTTTTTTCCTGTCAGGATTTGGACAGATGGCTCATTTTTTTATATTGGCAGTACTGTATAGTTTCTTCAGGTACTTGTACATGTACATGTACTACTTATGAAAACTCCCACGCATTGCTATCTTGCCATTTGACCTGAAGTCTTGTACGTACTTGTACATGTACATGTATGTACATTACATGTACATGTACACTGTACTGAATGTTGTTGTTGTGTGTTGTACAGGGTACATACCGTACCGGTACATTCTCAGGACCTTGCTCAAAGGCAGAATGCCTTTGAGAAAGGTCCTGCTAGGATTGAAACATCAGGCCCTCCTAATGATTGAAATTATCTTAGTCAGTAAGCAGTTTGCAATAACATGCATATTCCGCTCAGGAAGATTGCACAAGGGACTAGTTCATCAGATGCAATGAAAGTAAAATGTTTTGGGATTGTGAAAATTAACAAACATTTATGCACAAGAGAATAATGTCAAGACACCAGTGAGTGATTATGTACTGCATGCGGACCGTTAGTCTCATTTGTTTTGTAGTTATTGAAACCACTTTACCATGAGGATGTAGAGTTTGCATAAGTATACATGTACATGTAAAATATCACAGCTGACTACATGTACATGTACATAACATGTATCTAAATGGCTTGATATTGAATGCAAATTTGGCCTTTTTCTGTCAGCTTTTCAATGTGTCAATCTGTCATTCAATCAAGATTTGGTAGTTGAATACAGATAACACTGTCAGTAGAATTTCTTGTGTCCACAACTCTATCTACAGAGCAAAGTATTGAATGTCATACATTACATGTATGTATAATGTATAATAACTATCAAAAAAGCTAAGGATTCATTTAGTGTTTCACAAATTCACTTGTGATTTGTCTTCATCATCAAGGAAAATCTACATAAATTTGTAATTGTTATTATTGTTAAAAAGGTATTTGTTACTACATGTACATGTATCTAACATAAATACAGTAAGTTACAATGTACCGGTACATGTACATGTGTAGGTTGACTTGGTGGAAATGCATATATGTACATATACATGTACATGTACATGTACCAAGTACATGTACATGTGTGTACATGTCATGTGTGTACATGTACATGTACACGTCATCTCTTAAGAGAAGGGGTATGGCTCTGAAAAGAGCCGGTAAGTCAGCGTTTTGGGCAGTGGGTACTCTGCCCGTCATCAGGAGAACATGGTGTCACTGCAAACCTCCTACCCCCAAGATGAATGTACATGTGTACCATAGGCAGTACATGTGTACATGTACTGTACTGCACAAGTACATGTCTGCATTTCCTATGAGAGCGAAATAAAGCCAGACTCCAGTTTGAAAGAAAATATAACGTCAGCAAGTCGACCAAGCATGAAGGGAACAAACGTGACCAGACTTACCTGCCTGACATGCTTTACCTTGTTGCCCCAGCAACAACTGGAGGCATTTTTTTACCAGGAGTTTGGTTTTTATTTATGAAGGAGGGTGGGGTGTCGTGACCAGAGTCATTGCATTTATTTTTTAAATCAGCATAAAATATGTATCTGGTTGGTTTAATTTGTTTTTCTCATGGAAAATCAAACTACATGTACATGTACAGTTACATGTAATGTACATGTACACATGTACATGTACATGTACATGTACATACTGTATCCACAACTTCACAAGGCAGCAAACTCGTAACCAGGAAGTTATTCATTGACAGCTCAGACTTTGACATGTACATGTGTACATTACATGTGTACATTACCTGTATGTACATGTACATGTACATGTACATGTACATGTACCATACACGTTCAATACACTTACAGTACATGTACATGTACATGTACATGTACATTGTATGTGTATGTGTACCGGGTACGTGTACACTGTACATGTACAGTGTACGTGTATGTGTACAATGTACCCGTACACGTACGCGTACATGTACATGTGTGTACAGTGCACGCGTACATGTACATGTATGTGTATATGTATATGTACATGTACATGTACAGTAGTACACATACAGTACATTAACTAATGTGCTTTACATCAACATCTACATGTGTACATGTACAGTACATGTACAGTACATGTACACTGTACATGTACTGTACATGTACACTACCGTCTACCGCACTTGTGTGTACAGTACACACATGTACATGTGTACGTGTACATGTGTATACTGTACATGTACATTGTACATGTAATTAACATGTGCGGTATACATGTTACTAAACTGTACTGGTGCGTCTTACATGTACATGTACATGTACATGTACGTACTCTCTGAGATTAGTGAAATTTAAGGAGTAAGATGCATACATGTACATGTGCACTCTGCCTTTGAGAAAGGTCCTGCTAGGAATAGGATCGAAACGTCAGGCCCACTAAATTTTGAGATTTGCATGTTGGTAATTTTAGTCAGTAAGAAGTTTGCAACATTTTTGCATATGTACACGAACATTGTACACAAGTACAAGTCTGTACGGGTACATGATACAAGCTGTGGATGGCTAGTAGTAGTACTGTAGATGTTGAAAAATAGGACATGTTGTGACAAGAATTTCACATTTGCATGCAGCATAATTCCTTCCCAACGGCGTGAATATTTCACGCCGTGCACCCCCGACTTCCTACGGTTTTTCTGTGGACGTACAGCCACAGCTGTTCACCAATTGGAGCCGTTGAATTTTCTGAACAATATTGAGAGGGCCCCGACATACATGTACATGTATATGACCGGAACGGCAACTTCCTGAAAGCCAGTATCGATTTGGTATTAGGTTGAAAGATTTTTTGTACATGTATAAGGTTATAGTCCTGGTAAGTTGTATCGGGTTTTAAAGATTTTGTGTTTTGTAATTTAGACTTGGTTGTGGTACTGTAGCAGGGGCACATGTCTCTAGTGAACTTATGGATGTGATATGCAAATCTTTGGACCTGCAGGCTTGCATGGATTTGTCATGTGTACCTACTGTACAACTCAGTGTCTGCTCGTACCTGATTTTTTTTCCCCCAAAGGTCATATTGTCACCACTAGATGCATGCAGAGGGAAGTGGTCTGCTCTATTTTAATTTCCTGTTCAGTCTTGGCGACCCACTGCATGGCCAGTGGGTGGGACAGTTGGCAAGCCCACCAGTGCAGTTTACACACACACAGGCTGGACACGAGCAGAGGCAGCGGTACTGTTCACAGTACCGGGTACAAATCTGCATGTACCCCAACCCACGCATGTACATGTACTTGTCACTCTGTTAAAGTATACACGTATGCTTGCACACAAGTGGTCCGAAGCGCGGCCAGTTTGTTATCAACTTGTTGTTAACGAGCACCTGTCATTGTCTGAGCTCCGAGCTGTGAACTCCGCCTTGTTTTGGGGACAACTCGGAAAGCATTGCATTGCGCTTGGTGGACTGCACTGCACCGTGTGGATTGGAGACGCTCTGTGTGGTGACCAAATGAGCCGGTGCGGGTCACTTGTCGACAGCTTTGGCGGATAGATCGTCGGTTAACTGCAAAGGGAGCAGAAAGCAAAAGTGCAGTGTGTGGATATAAATGTAGAAAAGTTCAAGTACAGCGTCCAATAGCCATCCGTGGTACTGTCCTACAGCTCCTCAGCAAGGCAGCTACTAGTATCTCCAGTCCTGGGCCTCCATTCCAAAGAAAGTTCCGAACATTTTGTTACAACGATCCAGCAAGAAGAAGACATCCTTTGAAACACGTATTGTCATCAGTCACATACCCTTCTCTGAGGAGTAGGCACCAGTTGAGCTGCATCACAAAAAAAAAACCCAACCAGCCTGACCAACGAAAGAAGGAAGTCGTCGCTAAACTGGGAATATTACTCAGGAAGTATGCGGCTATTCGGTTGTGTTTGGAAACGCATTACATGTACATTGAGGATTTACCTACAGTAGCAATCTGCAGCCTGTACTTTGAGTCCGGTTGGTGATAAATGCCAAATTGGCGTGAAGCATTTGCACTCAGTCACCCGGGCACGATAACAGAATCAACCAAGTGCGGAAGATTTTGGCATTAAAAAAACGGAGATTCTCTAAAAAAAAAGAAGAAGAAGAATTAAACGATTGAGCTGTTTGAACAGCTGTTTCACAAATAGTATCCAAGAATAATAAAAAAGATGTCTGTATAAATATAGGCAGTGAAACAGGATTTGGACGCAGAAAAAAAAAAGGGCGAAGAAAAAGATTCGGAGCTTATCTTGTTTCAGGAAACGCCGGCAAATTTTCGATGAGGCAAGCAGTGGTTAAGCTCTCGGCATCTCACTTTGATGTGGAATATTTGACGGGGGTGTGTGAGTGCACTCGTGTCTTGTCGTGCCTTCTGTTCCACCTGATGTGATTCTGGCGCATGCGATGTCCTCAGCTGCCTAGACGTCAGCCCAAGGGCCCGCTTGTCGTCGTCCGTCCGTCTGTCCGTCTGTCCGTCCATCCGAGGGAGGGGAAATTTTGGGGGAGAGACAGACAGGCGTAACATGAGAAAGGTTTCGGCTGAGTGCCGGATTCAGACATGTCGACTAGTGCCACCACCAAGCCCAAAGGAACGTAAGTTGAAGAGAGGGAAAACAATACGAAAAAATAGATAGTCATCGGATGAAATCCCCACCTCCCTCCCCATCTCCTTCTTTCTCCCTCTTTCCACCTTTCTTTCTCTCTCCCTCTCTCTTTCTCTCCATCTCTCTTTCTCTTCCTTTCTCTCTCTCCTCTCTCTCTCTCTATCTTCCTCTCTCCCTCTCTCTCTCCTCTCTCTCTCTCCCTGTCTCTTTCTCTCCCTCTCTCTCTCCCTCCCCCTCTCTCTCTCTCTCTCCCTCTGTCTCTCTCTCCCTCTCTCTCCCCCCTCTCTCTCTCTCTCTCTCTCTCTCTCTCTCTCTCTCTCTCTCTTCTCTCTCTCTCTCTCTCTCTCTCTCTCTCTCTCTCTCTCTAGGTCACAGTTAAGAATTGATTAATTTAATTTCATCAATTGATTTAATCATTAATCTCATCATTTGCAGGAATACCTTTAAGCGGGACAATTTCTAGAGGAGTTATATGAGATCTTCCTTGACTGTTGAGCTTGGCAACTGCTGCCTTGATTTTCCTCAATCATTCCTCTCTCTCCTCTCCTCTCCTGTCCTCTCCTGTCCTCTCCTCTCCTCTCCTCTCCTCTCCTCTCCTCTCCTCTCTCCTCTCCTCTCCTCTCCTCTCCTCTCCTCTCTCTCCTCTCCTCTCCTCTCCTCTCCTCTCCTGTCCTGTCCTCTCCTGTCCTGTCCTCTCCTGTCCTCTCCTGTCCTGTCCTCTCCTCTCCTCCCTCCCCTCCCCTCCCTCCCTCCCCTCCCCTCCCCTCCCCTCCCCTCCCCTCCCCTCCCCTCCCCTCCCCTCCCCTCCCTCCCCTCCCCTCCCTCCCCTCCCCTCCCCTCCCCTCCCTCCCTCCCCTCCCCTCCCCTCCCCTCCCCTCCCCTCCCCTCCCCTCCCTCCCCTCCCCTCCCTCCCCTCCCCTCCCCTCCCCTCCCCTCCCTCCCCTCCCCTCCCCTCCCCTCCCCTCCCCTCCCCTCCCCTCCCCTCCCCTCCCTCTCCCCTCCCCTCCCCTCCCCTCCCCTCCCCTCCCCTCCCCTCCCTCCCCTCCCCTCCCCTCCCTCCCCTCCCCTCCCCTCCCCTCCCCTCCCCTCCCCTCCCCTCCCCTCCCCTCCCTCCCTCCCCTCCCCTCCCCTCCCCTCCCTCCCCTCCCCTCCCTCCCCTCCCCTCCCTCCCCTCCAATAACCGGCCCATCCCTAATAGAATTCCAGACTGACAAGGTTTTAGTCCAAGGCTTTCTTCTCAGCCGGCTCTGTTTCCTGGATCCCTTTGATCTACACACATGTAGCGTCGGCTAATGCCTGTGAGTGCCCATCCTGCTATACTGCATCGGACAGGTAGACCTGGTACACCAAGCTCCCCTTAAAGGCTAGTCCAGTTATAGGCGAAGGAAATGCTACTTCCCCATGGGTATTTTTTGTGGTTACGTACAAACATGTACGTGCTTTGGACAATGTACATATTCATTAGTGTTTTGGATGGTTGTAAAACTGACCATGTATTATATTTCCATGTGATTTACATCCAAACATCTGCACCTTGTAGGATTTTTGTTGTTGTTGTTTTTTTTTTTTTGGTGGGGGTGATTTAACAGGAGTCTATCAATGCTTCTTGACAAACCTTGGAATAGCAAAATGGTCTTCAAATGTACATGTACACATTATACATGTACATGTAATGTACACATGTACATGTAGTGCAAATGTACATGTACATGTACCCGTAACTGAATGTACAATGTACATGTGTATGTAAAATACAGCGTACGTGTCAGCAAGCACACACATACAGGTACATGTACCAATGTACATGTACAGTACATGTCTGTATGATCCTATAGTACATGTACAGTTTGTACATGTACAATGTAAGTACATCAAGAACAGTATTTGAAGTTGTACATGTACATGTACACTGTACATGTGCATGTACAATGTACTGTACATGTACAATGTACAATGTACATGTACATGTACAATGTACAATGTACATGTACATGTTAGTACAATACACTGTACATGTGCATGTACAATGTACAGTACACCTGTACATGTACAATGTACATGTACAGTACAGTGTGTCAGCATGTATACATGTACACACACAATGTACACATGTACAGGACCATGTACACTGTACATAATTATAGTAGTGCACGTTATAAATGTACATGTACATTATACACTGTACATATGTTGTCAGGTTGTGTATGCATGAATAGACGACTGTGTTGACATCCATCGTTGCCATCCACCATTGAAAGCATTTTCCATTTGTACAATTTACCTCTACTGGTACACTGTACGTGCCGAACATCTTGTCTTGCACTGTGCATTGCAGTATTACCCACCAGTCCATGTACTTGTACATGTACATCTAGTAATTGCATGCAAATGTATCACTTATCCATCTACTACATGTAGGCACACACCCATCAATTTTTGTATCCTTGTGGAGACATGCAGTATACAACCGAGTGAGAAACAATGTTTTCAAAATGCTCCCATTTCAACCACATTCACTTTCCTGGGTAGAAATTTGGACCGTGTGACCCTTATAATTATATAACACTTCAATTCTTACCCAATACAAATTTCCCGTTTTTGAGTTATTTCCAAAAACCAGTGAAGACCTTGTGGATACCTTGGCTATACACCTTTTACAATTTTCCCTGTGGAGACCTATTCAACCTATTGGACTAGGTCTCCACAAGTCACTAGATTCGCCCCTATACTCTCCCAGGCCCCCCACACCCACAAACGCACAAACAAACACACAAACGCACATGCAAATTCCATTAATGGACACCATGCCCCCCCTAAAAAAAAAATGGTTGCCTTATCAAGTCCAATCTACACGTGTGCTGTACACAGATGGCGGTGTTGATAATAGGCCTACTCTACCACACAAGACCACAATGTACATGTGTATACCGAGCAAGTTGGTATGCACCCTACATGTACCCTCCACCTCATTATCATTGTGCGCTGCCAAGGGAGCCAGTTATTGGACATGGAGTGGGGAAAGTGTGTCGCTATGCGGCTGCCGGTTGCCACGGAAACGGCCGCATCTTCCTGTGGTGCTGGTGGTTTTTGTTTTTTCTTCTGATTTTTTTTTTTTTTGGTAACGGGGGACCTTGCGGTGGTTTGGGAGAGACAAGGATGCAGTGTGATGAAGGCTACCGACTGTTGGTTCCCGACGGCGTCTCTTAAACTCGTTCGAGAGAGGGTGGAGTGAGTCACGTGACAGTGGTTGAAACCCCACCCCCCACTCCTCCTCTCTCGTTCTCTCTCCCCTCTTCTCTTCAACGTGGCGGGAGGATCAAGGTGAGACGACTGTCGGTCAGACACACGTTGCCACCAAGCGCCACGCCCCCCCCGACGAGGAAAAAAAACACCCCAAAACCAGCCAACCACCACCAACTGGGCAACAGTCGCCAGATCGTCGTCATCATTGTCGTCCATTTCCAGCCAAACTGAAGAACGCCCTTTGTTTTTTGGTCGCAGTTCGTAAAACCGCCCGCGATTGGCCGCGCCGTTGCTTCTCCGTCTTTGGCAACCTCGGGAGAAATTCCTCTCCTTTCGTCTCGGCCACGACCGTCGATTTTTGATCTCCAGAGACAAGAAATCGGGGAATCCTTAGCCCAAACTTTCTCAGCGTGCGTTTTTTCGGAACAGCCCCGAAAATTTGTGCCCTTTTTTTACATTTTTTTTTTAGTTTGATCTACATCGTCAACTAATCAATATTTACTCGCACTGAGCAATCAAAAAAAAAAATTGCTGAAAAATTTGGACCGTGAGGGGTGTGCACTGTTGCAACTTTTCGGTGGATTTTTTGTTTCCAACGGAAATTGACGTTGGACATTTCGAATAGCCTATGATATCTCAGCTCATTTTGTCTAAGAAACCACCAACCCTCCCTCCCTCCCTCCAAATTGTTAAAAATTCTGCGACCAGCAAAAAGACCTTGCGGAAATTTCTGTCCATTGACTGCAATATCTGCCAAAGTGGAATAACCCGTGGTGCTCGGCTCTGTTGTTTCATATCGCTCGACTCCTCCGTCGTCTGATAATCATGGGAGAGACGGACAACCAAGACGCCAAGAAGGCTGCAGCAGCAGCTGCAAGCGACCGGTATGCTACCACCGTTTCCTCAGAATGCGGTATTTACCTGTCCCCCAAAAAAACACCACAATTTTCCTTGTTCTCATCTTGTTGTGCACTCACCAGCGCAAGTATTAGTAACTTACAAGATTTGACCAGAGTGAAAATGCCTATTTTTGTACTTCCTTGATCTTCTGACATAGGGTGAATTTTGCAGGCTTTAAAACTCTTTCCATGGAGAACTTTTTAAAAGTGATATACAAAAATGTTGCAAACTGCTTACTGACTAAAATTACCAAAATGCAAATCTCAAAATTTAGTGGGCCTGACGTTTCTATCCTAGCAGGACCTTTCTCAAAGGTCCTGCTTGGATCGAAACGTCAGGCCCACTAAATTTTGAGAGAAAGAATTGCTAAACTTTCCTTTCCTCCACCACTGATTGTACAGTAGTTTGCACGTGTACCACTACAAACACATGAAGAGATCAATCTAAATGAAAGGTCGTTTTTAGCCAGTTGGCCACCAAAGCTAGATTTTTACCGGTCTGCTTATTCCAGCACCTTGTAGTGAGTTGCTTGTGATTCTGGCTTCTAGACAGATTGGGACAAAAATGCGTGCTTATTAATGTGCACTTTGATGAACTGCGTCTACATTATAAATTCAGTCAGAGAGGTTTCTTTCTGTGCTTGTGCTAAAGTTCCTCTTAGCATTGTTCTTAAAATGGTTCTGCGGACGCTCGTAGGCAAAAACATTGAAGAATAGGAAGAATTGGAGGAGATTGCTTCACCGTAAGAAATATTACACGCTGTATTTTGAGACTACCTGTTTGGTTTTTAATGAGGGTTTGCACAGTGCTTTGCCCAATTGCCTGCTGAACGAAAAATTCAGGCAGCTCGGGCGGGATTTGAATCCGGGACTCCTGCTTTCTAGTGCAGACGTCTTAACCACTGGACCACCGAGCTGGTTGAGATCGGCTGGCCAAACTCGATTATATAGTGGTACCATGTTGCATCATAGATATTTGAATGTTTTGCATTTTGTTTTCAGGGCCATCACAACTGGTCAGACGGCCCAGTTTGTGGTGGCCTTCGACTGGCCCTCTAACAATCCCCCTGCCGTTTTTGGCCTCTGCGAGAAATCCGGCCTCCTGGTCTGCCCAGTGTGTGCGAGTCGGTCGGTCTGTCTCTCTGCTCCCCTGCGTGTCTGTGGGTCCCAGACGCTGGCTGAGAGTACCATTGAAATTCAAATGAGATTCGGCAGATGCAGACTTGATGGTACTCGACGAATGTCCACGAGGAAATAGCTGCGATGCAGGGTAAAGAAACTGTCTAAAGCGTTGCCTGCACAAATGAGGAAAAAAAATGAAAAATTGCAAAAAGGCAAATAGTAAAAAAAAAAAAAAAAAAACCAGAATGGATGACATGTTACGAGGTGAGCAAATTTTTAGTGAAAATATTCCTAGAGTCGTCTGCAGAAATAATTTGTATCTAATCTACATTGTATTCCCGTCGAGTGATTAAGAAATCATTCATTCCGTCTCCTTGAATCCCGGAAGATTTCAGCGGGTTTTTTTTTTTTAGACAAAAAAGTGAAAAGGAGAAAATCTGTACCTTTCTGTTGGCCCGACAAATATTATGCGTACGTATACATGTACATGTACATGTACATGTAACTGTCCTCGTGTTATCTGCATTGGTTGAAAACAAAAATCCTAGGAAGTTGAATCTTCATGCACAGTTTCTACAGTCTTCAGGTCTTTGTTATGGCAACAACATACTGACATAAGATAACAACTGTTTTTGTTATTTCCGTATTTTAAAAAGAAAGGAATACCGAATCTGACCTTTATCGTATCCTTTGTGATAAAGTTATGTGTCAATTAGCTTTGTGCCCGATAACATACCTGTACATGTACAGAGTGTGACCTCACACTTATAGCCTGTCAATTGACAAATGTTGACTTATTCATGAACACTCTTAACGTGAATTTGTTATGCGCGTGGCCGCATGCACTTAATAGCAGACAAATGTACAGTAGTATCCATGATGTACTGTACATGTACATGTACATGTACATGTACATGGGCGTGAATCTAGTGCCTTGTGGAGACCTACATGTATGCATGTACATGTACATGTACGGTAGTCCAATAGGTTGAATACCTGTACATGTAGGTCTCCACAGGGAAATTGTAAAGGTGTATGCATGTAGGTCTCCACAAGGTTTTCACAAAACTGGTATTTGGAAATCCATGTTACTCAAAAACGGTAAATTTGTGATGGGTAAGGGTCGCAAATTGAAGTGTTATATTTAAGGGACATACGGTCCAAATGTCTACCCAGGAAAGTGAATGTGGTTGAAATGGGAGCATTTTGAAAACATCGTTTCTCACTTGGTTGTATAGTGCACGATAACAAAGCAATGTCACCACAAGGATACACAAACCGGTATGTGTATACAGTGTAGTACATGCAGGTAGATTATGTTAAACATGTACACGCACATGTACATGTACATGTACAGTACTTGAACGTACAGAATACATGTTCATTGACAGAGTGTTTTAGAATTCTTGAATATTATTCAAACAAACAAACGCCTTTGTTTGGCTTTGTGAAAGGTCCGGCGAGTATCAATACATTAGGCCCTTTTTACTTTTCGACATTTGACGTGATTCCTCTCATTCAATCCATTCCTCGTTGAAGTGCGCCGGGATTGTAATGCTATTCTGTCTCCTTCTGTGACTTTTGTCAATTTGCCAGACGGCGAAATGCTCTCCCTAACTGGAAGAAAACTCTCCCTAAGGCTTTGAAATTTATTCACAGTGTCTGCTCTGAAGGCAATTTAGCCTTTAATTTGACAGAAAAGATGAATGCCATTATTTCTTATTTTTGACTTACCGTAATTCCCTTCATGTGCTTAGGGAAAATGAAATGAGACCATTGCTTTTTTTTTTGAAGTAATTTTTTATTTGAAGTACCGGTAATTGTCCAATCTTCCCTTAAATCATTGCAAATGAGAAGTACATGTACATGTACGTGTAGGTTTTCCTCTTTTTTTTTTACGCTGACAGAAGTGTATGCCTACAGGTATGGTTGTTTCATCTGAAGTCATTTTCACCAAACTCATCGTAACTTACGATCCATTGCAAGATAGTGAACAGAACAGATCATAAAGCTTCTTCAACATTCTGCCTCTCTTTAGAATTCCAATCCCAGTTTATGTTTCCCAACTGCTTATGATCTGGCCTGTTTTAAGAGGAACGTCAATTCCTGTCTCCAGCCTTCCTGAGTCCCTCCCTATCTCCTTCTTTCCTTAGCCCTTAACCTTGAGTGGCTTTATAGCCTTGTTTTAGGCGAAATTCCATAAATAAAATGAGCGATGCGCAGAAACCATAGGGCCTAGATCATAACTTGGGTTATCAGTCGTAAGTTGAGTTACGATGCGTTGTAAGGCTTTGTGAAATCTTCACTTGAGGTAAGGATTGGGTTGAGCGCGTCGCTGTGCGTCCATGTAGCATTTTGGAGGGCAACTCTACAATGTGGAATTTATTCACGTTAATTGTTTTATTTTATTTGTTTTATCTTGCAGAGTATTCAAGAAATGCTGTCCCAATGGAAAGGTAAGGGATATTCTACCGATTAATTTCTTGATTTAAATTAGACTTTTCCATTTCTCATAAATGTGCTTTGAATCCAAGGTGAGAAAAAAATGCTTTCCTGTCTTAAATGTCTAAATTTTTTAGAATTAACATGTTTAAAAAAATATATCCTAGCAGAGTTTTCACATGAGTAGAATCATGACACTTTGTGGGGGAAAAAAGTGCGCACTCTATAGGGAACATTTTTGCACTTAGGGGAAGATTCTTGCGCTCACTGATAAACACGCGATTGACCAAAATTATACAACATTGTCAAAATATTACGAGGGCTCGATGTTTCAATCCTAACAGGTATCCTGCTTTAAAGTTTAAGGTCATTTTTTTAAAATTCAAAGTGGATTCCTTTGAGAAATGAAACAGCAGACTGCCATTACTCAGCCACGGTGCTAGTAGCGTACATGACCGGGAGCAGGTGGCGTTTGAATCGCAAACAATGATCAGCGGAGAGATTACGAGGGGCAAGTCGTTGTCTGTATAGACCCCCCCCCCTCAGAGCCAGGTTTGCTTGGCAGGGAGGTAGATTGCTCGGTCCTGATTGCAAGCTTTCTCATCAGCAAGAAGCTCTCTCCCTCTCTCCCTCTCCCTCTCCCTCTCTCCCCCCCCCCCTCTCTCTCTCTGTGAGTCTAAGCTGATTCCGTGATGGATAAGGCCGTGATGTAACCATTTTGGTAATGGTGTGCCGAGCGGTCCACCCAAGATAAGATGACATTCTCTCGTCCCCTCCTCGCAGACATTCAGGCTCACCTCATGTCCTTAACACTTTTTGACTTAATAGGATTTGTGGGGGGAGATGTACATATATTTATATTGAAAAAAAAAAAAAAAAATTGGCAAAGAAAACTTTAACTGGACCGGGACTTGGACCTGAGACCTCTGGATTAATGTACCAGTGCTCTTACCATCTGAGCTATCCAGCTCTTGGATGGTGGCCTTCCCTAATAGTCAAATAGTCTTTGCTGGTCTGGAAAAGATAGGTTTCCATAGAAATTTGTACGGGTATTTGTAAGCAACAACAACAACAGCGGCGGCGGCGGCGGCGGCAGCGGCGGCGGCAGTAGCAGCAGCAGCAGCAGCAGCAACAGCAACAACAACAACAACAACAAGAACATCCAAGACAGAATGCCTTTCAAAATGTCAGGCCCTCTTACATTGGGTGAGATTGCTGGCATAATGCTTGCATGCAGCATTGCAGTACAAACACTGCGCACTTCTCACCAGAATTCCTCCTCAAATCCCCCGAGTAATTTTTTCATTTTGATCATAGGAGGAAAAGAAATGACCCAGGGGACATGTTCATATGATGCACCACATGTGCTTCTCAATGTGTGTAGAATTTTAGAACTGATGTTATATTGGGGAGTAGAGTGTACATGTAAATTTTCTTGTTCAATTTTTTTTTTTTTAATGTGGATGAGGTGTGCGTGGCAAATGCTGGTCCAGTTATTTTCATAAGTGTATACGTGAACGCCTTTTTGAGGCAGTTTTTGCAATTTGCAAGGGAGAACGGAGTCTGCTTGACTTGGGTAATAGGCAGACAAGGGATGGCTGGTTGGGGGGTGGGGATGTGGGTGGGGGGGGGGGGGGAATTGGCGACGGGGGTTTTAGATTTGCAAGGTCAGAATGGCCATCAAGCGTGATGTCCAACAGAAAGTATGCACGTACCGGTATATATGTACGTGTACAACCGATGTTCTGTAATACAGGCATTGAGCATAATGCCGAATGAAGGTTTTTTTGGTGTTTTTTTTTTCTCCAGTGCAAATTAACGCAATGCTATAGAAATAATGCAGTTCCTTCTGCTCAATTGAGCGTTGACGTGTTGCCATGCCGACCGAGTTGGTTTGGGAAACAACAACAAGCTCAGGCATATTGCTTGTCCATCTGCGTAGGTTAATTACAAAGCCGCCTTTTCTTTATTTCTTTATTTTTGGGGTATTTTGTTTGTGCACGTCTTCTTGTCTGCCAAAAGCAACAACCCAGCGGTGCTTTTCGTCACTCGTTTTGAGGGAGAGGGAGAGGGAGAGGGAGAGATAGAGGGCGGTAGAGGGCAGGTTATTGCCGGTGTCATGTGACAAACTGGCCCCCTGCCAAGTTGGCAAGAGAGCATGTACATGCGCAATGTTGCCTCCCCATTTGTCTGTCAGAATTGGCCAGCATAGATATCAATTATGAAATGATGTTTGCGTCCAGGAGAATGTAATTCAATGAGGGTTTTCCCTACTCAATGTAATAACCACATAAATGTTGTGGCTGCGATGCGTTGCTACTTTCACAGCTACCGGTACAGTGTACATAACATCCCCAAGCTGCCTGTATTTTTTAAAAGCAGGCAATCGGGCAAAGCACTGAGCACACAGTGCTTACTACAGTACGTCAAGTAGGGTAAACCTTCATTGAATAAGAATTTAGCAAATTTATCAATTCACCCTTTTTATTTCATTTTTGGCTTATTTGTTTTTCTGTCTATCTTCCAAAATTGTAAATGTATGTGATTTGCTGGGTTGAAGTTGAAGGTTGAAGGGGCAGAAAAAAATTCCAAAAGATTTTTTTTTTTTTGGAGAAAAAAAAATGCTTCAGACATGGCTCATTGGGCAAAAGGTTGTTACCAATCCCCACTCAGGAAAAGAAATTCTATATATCAAGGCGCATCCTAGCGGAGAGACAGGACACAGGTGTCAGGTGATCGCTGGGGGACTTCGGCATTTTGTCGTTATTGTTTTGGTGGTTTTTTTTTTTTCGTTGCTTGGCGCACAAAATGGCCTCTGGCTGGCTTTCATCAGTGTCTGCAAATTAGGGAGTCAATCTAACATGAGTGAGAGAGATGGGAGAGAGGAGAGATGGAGGGAGAGAGAGACAAAGAGAAGAGGAGAGTGAGAGGAGAGAGGGAGGGGGAGAGGGAGAGGGAGAGGGCTTGAGGGGAAAGGGGAAGGATGACAGAGAGTGAGTGACAGAGAGATGAGAGACAGAGAGAGAGGCAGAAAAAGACAGAGACAGAGAGAGAGTGATGGCCAGATACTAAGAGAGACAGAGACAGAGACATTGAGATCGAGAGAGCGACAGAGCGAGAGATAGAAAGAGACAGAGACAGAGACAGAGACAAAGACAGACAGACAGAGATAGACACAGAGATAGATACCTGTAGTCTTATAGAGAGACAGAGAGACAGTGAAACAGAGAGACAGAGATACAGAGACAGAGACAGAGAGACAGAGACAGAGAGACAGAGACAGAGAGACATAGAGACAGAGACAGAGACAGAGAGACAGAGACAGAGACAAGGAGAGGCAGAGTGAAACAGATAGAGAAAGAGAGAGACAGAGAGAGGCAGAGAGACACACGGAGACACACAGAGACACAGACAGACAAGGAGAGGCAGAGAGACAAAGAGAGACAGACACACATACAGTGGAAAATGAAAAAAGACAGAGAGAGGCAGAGAGAGGAGAGGCAGAGAGAGAGAGAGATGAGCAGAACATGATGTCTGTAGTCTCTGCAGACCTGAGCCCGTGGTTCCTGTGTACAGTCAGCGAGCATACAGTGGCTCCCAGACCCATCAAAAGAACTGGGCCCTCAAGCCCTCTGCTCTCCGTTTAATAAGCAACGCACCTTAGTGGTCAGAGTCCCATTGCTGGTCCATCCGTAAACAACCCGACGACCGGAGACAAGCGGCATTTCGCCCCCGAGATCAACTCGCGGAATCGAGAGACTTAACCGCGGGAGTGGAATCGAAAAGAGAGAGAGAGAGAGAGAGAGAGAGCGAAAGTGAAACCACCAAAGAAGACACGAGTGTTCAGATTTATAAATGAAGCAAGAAGAGATTTTTCCTTAAACTGAACTAACTGAACAAGAGACAGAGATCCAGATTATACCGGTGATAAATTCAAGAAGATCTGTGAGAATCTTGCAAGTGTTTGTATGTGGCTGCAAAAAAATTGGGAAATAACCGAACAAGGCAAATTGAAAAATAGACTCCGATTGAGTGCATTTTTGGCCTTTTCCTTTGCAGGTTTTTTGTGTGAATACCGTAAGCCCAAATTACTATGCTGGGATGCAGCGATTGTGAAATCCTGTATCATTCCTTGTGCTCATCTCTAGTGTTAGAATTTTGTACGGAACTGTTTCTTTCTTTTCTTGGTTACAAGCAACTATTTTGTCAAAGCAACAGGCCTTTATTTAATCCTTCCCTCTAGAACCAGGCTCCCTTTAATTAATGGTTGAGACTTTTTTTCCCCCCTTCAGAATTCAATTTGGGAAACGGCGCGTCGTGTTTTTACCTGAGGGAGAAAAAAACCCGAGAAATCCATCGCCGCCTAATGAGGTGTGTTAAGGCAACGCTCCTCGTCCGTTTAGTCCCGTCGCCCGTTTTTGCAGTGTTAAGCTCGCTCCAACATCCGCGGATATTTAACGGGCTGTGTTTGCTTGCTATTATGCGTACTCGGCCTGGCACAAGTGGGTACACGGATGCCCGCATGTGCTCAAAGTCCCGGGGTCTGTTTCATGGAGCCACTTTGCGCCGGGACCTCCAAATTTCGCAGCGCCGGTTGTGTTGCTATGCGTCGACCCTCTGAATCCAGGCACCGCTATTGTCCGAGTTTTAAAATGGGGAAATTCTTAGCCTACCTCGAAACAATTAAGTAGCTGAGAAAATCCACACAGATTTCCAATTGTGGCAGGTTTTGCTCGCTTGTACACATAGTGTACTCTTATTGGTCTATCTCACAGGTTTTTCTTGTTTCCATTTGTAAAGCAAGTTTTGAAACTAGCACATTAATAAAATTTGGCCCGGTGCGAAGCAGTTCAGCATCAAACTCTACTCAGCATGAAAATTCAACCTCTGTTAAAAACAAGATTGCTAACTAAGTAGAAGGTTTTCGGTGACATTATGTAACACATGTGCCATCACCTCAATGCAGTCTCCTGATGACGGGCTGAGTACACGGCTGCATGCTGCCCGAAACGGTGAGTTACCGGCTCTTTTCAGAGCCGCACTCCATCTCCAAAGAGGTGCCTTGCACGGTGTCACCGCAAACCTTCCGCTTGGTATTTCCACCGTGCAAGTCTTATCTGAGATATTGCAAACCACATTTCCCACGGTGCTTGTCAAGGCTGACTTACAGCCTGATACTGGTTGCCCTAGCGCGAATTTCCAATGGAACTTTGGCTGCATGGCGACCGTACGGAGGGGGGCTTGTCACGCTTAAGCCAATTTTACTGAAGAGGCTCAATGAAATTGGGTTTGAGGCCTTCACCGGGAACAGAAATCCACCGACGATTCCAGGGGGCCGGACAAGATGAGCCCAAAGAGCTCGTGGACCCCGGCTCTTGCTCAGACTGACGCCAGTGAAACGGGGATCACAGATCGAGGGAGGATTAGGGGTAGGGGAGGGAGAGCATGGAGGGGAGAGAGGGGGGGTTGATGGAATGGATTGAATCGGAAGGGTAAGATTTGGAGGTTTGATAAGTTTCCTGACGACGGGCAGAGTACACACAACCCGAAATGTTGAGTTACCGGCTCTTTTTCCCTGGAGATTTTTCAAGGAAGTTAATTGAGAGATGTTTCCTAATGGCGTCCCTACCCTGGTGATGATAGTTGACTGTTATTGGAAGGCCACCACCTAAGGGCTGGATAGCTCAGGTGGTAAGAGCGCTGGTACATTAAGCCATGTACATGTAGGTCTGGTGTCCACTAGCTTTGCCAGGGTGGGGGTGCCAGTCAGAAGCAATTCAACCATAAACTCTCTTACTGTACATCTCTTGGGATCACACGCCAAATGTTCATCCTGATGCAGACAACAATTAGCCACAGGCACAACTACTGTACATGTACATGTACATCAGATCAGAAAATGTATGAAACATGGATACAGCTTTCAAATTCATGATGTGTATACTGTATACTGACAGTATTACTCTAACCGTGGGTGCTTCCATCTTCCATGAATGGGATAGGATTTGATGTAAAGTACAGTGTGTACATGTACATGTACCCAGCGCGGAGCATTTTGAATACATTGTACTAAGGTACCGGTATATTCTGTGTAGTTTTGTACATGTACCCATGCTGTTCACCTACACTACATGTGAGCTACCCAGCCCATTGTACATGTACCTGTACATTGAAAACAAATATTACATTCACTGTAATAACACAGGTAGGCCTATTTGCACCCATGTACAATGCAGTAAGATTGGATGGGGTCATTAAATTTCCTCGTCCCTCGGCAAAATTATAAAAAAAGTACAACACCCCCTTTTGCACTACTGAGCGGCATATGGTCTTGTGAAGGCATTTAGCAGTTTAGAAATTAAAAGCATATTGGCAGAACGGTGGATATATGGCATTAAACATTTATGCCACTTTGATAGGTGTACGCGGTGCGTGCGTTTGACAGTCGTCAATCAGAATTGCTAGGATCCAAACATCCTGCCTTTGAGAAAGGTCCTGCTAGGATCCAAACATTCTGCCTTTGAGAAAGGTCCTGATAGGATGGAATTGGAAACATTCTTCCTTTGAGAAAGGTCCTGCTAGGATAAGAACATTGAGCCCTCGGTCTTATAAAGATTTGCATTTTAAGTCATGTACAGTAAGTCAGTGAGCAGTTTGTCGCAAACTGCTCACTGTAACTGACCCAAACGCAACCCTTTGCTAAATGTTTTTGTTTGTATCCAATGTGCACACTGTTGTGCCATTATTAACATACTGAGCAGGTACATGTACACGCTCGTGTATGTAGTCGTGCCCACTGTCGCACAACAGACCACGATGGCCCTGTGTTGAGCGATTGGGGTAGCGAGTGATGCGTCCGCTTGCTGGACCGCTTCTAAAAATACCTCCCCTAATGAGCCCGCAAATAGAGCAGTCCTGTGGAGCTGTTTCTGACGGTGTGGCCGACACGGGCTGGCATAATGTGCTTGGCCTACGTGCACGTGTGTACATAATACCTGTGTGTATACAAGGCTATGCGTGTATACATGGACGCGAATCTTGCACCTTGCGGAGACGTAAGACAATACATGTAGGTTGAATAGGTCTCCACAGGGAAATTGTTAAGGTGTATAGGTCTCCACAAGGTTTTCACAAAACTGGTATTTGGAAATACATGTATAACACAAAAACGGGAAATTGAAGTGTTATATTATAAGGGACATACGGTCCAAATTTCTACCCAGGAAAGTGAATGTGGTTGAAATTGGAGCATTTTTAAAACATTGTTTCTCACTCGGTTATGTACTGCACGATAACAAAGCAATGTCTCCACAAGGATACACAAATTGGTACATGTATGTGTGTACATGTACATGTACATGTACCCTACTGGTACTGTGCTGTGGCTTCAAATTTAGCCAGGAGGCCAAATCACAGTTGAAATTGTCTCTGGCCAGTTGAAGGCCACCATACAGTCAAGCCTGGTTGGCTAGTTTGAAGAAAAAAAACCTGGAAAAAAAAAGAAGAAAAAAAAAACAGTTTCAATACCAATAAATTCATGATCTTTTAATTTTGTGCTTGTCTGAAAAGGAGATTCTTATCCTATATGCCGTTGAAAGTCCTGATAAAACCCCCCCTGGATTTCCTATTTTCCGTGCACAGTGTAGATCGGTCAAATTTTAGTACAGGAGCCCCATTTCACCTTTTATTTTTTTCCCCATATTTTGGATTTTTGCTTGCCTGTCAAAGTCATTATTTCAGGCCGAGGTCTACTCGGCGCAACCGTGGCAACCGGTTCACTGCTTAGCCGGCACTTTGCTTCCGACCATCTTGAACAACTTTGACAAGCCATCGGATTTAAGGACCGGGGAAAAAATCAATTAGCCGCTCTGACAACTCTCACTGGTATGCGTACACCATGCAACAAAGCTACCATCCTGCCATTAGCATTATCTGTGTTTAATGTTGATGAATTCAAAACGAAAGGATTGTTTACAAGCGTTACGCTCACAGCACGCACAATAAGGATCCTGCGGAAAATATGCGAACCAGTGCTAAGGAAATGAGCGTGACCTTGTCAGGAAGTGACCTTTGACCTGTGACAGCGTATGATTTTACCAGTTTGATTGCCCAACCCTTGCTATTGCAATTTTTTTTTTTTTTTATGAAAGTGCCATGGCATAAAAAAAGAAAAAAAAGATTCCCCACGGTAGATGTCATGATCAATTTGCATTGTTATTAACCCTTTGCAATTAGTGACATCCCACTGGCAGTAATTAACCCACCGGTCACCTTGACAACAACTATTCCACTTTCTCCCGCTCTCATTAGGAGTTCTTTTTTAAAAAGATGGCAACCGTGTCAACAACACGACCTTCCGCGTCTTTCTGCGCACCGCGGGAGAGAAGGGGGAGGGCGCTGTCGCAAAGCTTTCTAATCGTCGTCGTGCTAGTTGTTGACAAAGGGCTGTGTGTGCTCAGCCACGTGACAATTAGAGGCATTTGACTGCAATGCACCTGACTAGCATTGGAAACGTTGATTCAGAAACGTGTTGGAGGGGGGGGGGTGGAAGATCACATGAATCGTTCGTTTAATTGTAAGAGTACACATGCAGGCTCCTAGGCACTTATGGTGTGGGTGCTGTTGATTGATTGAACAATCTTAAGATATGTCTTCAGCTTTTTCTGGTACATGTAGATGCTTTGCAGAGGGCTTCCTATGGCAATGAATCACAGTTGATACTAAGAAATTAAAAAAAGTGTCGAAATAATGTTGCAATCATGCTGATACCTTCTCATTGGCCTAAGTAGGGGTTTTGGGCTTGTTAATTTATTCCGTTTTATTCAGCAATTTGATGATCAGACGATTATTGGTAAGATGCCTGCTCATCGCATACAGTGTTTTCTCTCGCAACAATTCAGCAAATTAAATAGAAATTCATAATTTTCTGTGAGTTAGGGCGGAGGAGCACACCCCATTTGTGGTCATTGTTTGCCCAAATACAGCTCCTGTAACGTACATTGTATTAGTGGTCTGTTGTGTTGCCATGGTAATTGCATTGTTTTGCGTACGTGAGGGTTTTTTCCAGTGTGGCGAGTCTGCATGTCATTAGGCAACGAACGTTACAAATTAATATACGGGGATTGTACGCAAATGGCATTGACGGGGAATACGTGCAATAAGCTTATTGGTTGCATTAGGATGAGAATTGGTGGGAGAGGGAGAGAGAAAGAGAGAGACTGAGAAACAGAGTCAGAAAGAGGGAAAGATAGAGACTAGAGAGACAGAGAGAGAGGGAGAGAGAGAGGGAGAGGGAGAGACTAGAGAGACAGAGAGGGAGAGGCAGAGAAAGGGAGAGACAGAAAGAGAGAAAGGGAGAGAGAGACAGAGAGAGACAGACAGAGAGAGAGACAGAGAGAGAGAAAGACAGATAAACATCGGCAGAGAAGCAGAGAGAGACAGAGGGAAACAGAGAGGCAGAGGAGAAGACAGGGGAAAATAAAAAAAAGAGAGACAGCAGAACAGAGACAGACAAAATTGAGACAGAACAAGAGAGAGGGGGAGAGAGAGGGGAGAGAGAGAGGGGAGAGAAAAGGGTTGCCTCTCAAGGACACCTGTTTGTCGGCATGGCAACTTATGGCCGTTGCCAGAGTGAAGGCAATACTCCCTCTGCCTTGGCCCAGTTGGAGGCAACCTTCCCTTGTTTATCCCTACATCTCCATACCTGCCTCCCTGCCTGCTTGCCTGCCTGTCTGCCTGCCTGCCTGCCTGCCATCCCCTACCCTACCCTACCCTCCCCTCCCCTTCCCTCCCCTCCCCTCCCCTCCCCTCCCCTCCCCTCCCCTCCCCTCCCCTCCCCTCCCCTCCCCTCCCCTCCCCTCCCCTCCCCTCCCCTCCCCTCCCCTCCCCTCCCCTCCCCTCCCCTCCCCTCCCCTCCCCTCCCCTCCCCTCCCCTCCCCTCCCCTCCCCTCCCCTCCCCTTTCCTTCTCCCTTTTTTATTAAATTTTTCATTTTTTTTTTAGATATTGTACATGCCCATCCTAACCTAATCATAGAAACAGTTACACCACACAATATGAGTTATTGACATTTCATCCTCCCATCCTTGTATCCATTTGTCCAAAGTTCACCGTGTGGCTGACATTGTCCAGTGTGAAAGGCCCATTTCAGACGTCCGGAAACACGAGACTCTGCCATCGACCGGACATTCTGTGAAAACGATGAAATTCTAAACGACGGTTTCGCAGGAACTGATCTTCCTCTAGCCAAACGGTCTGAAAAGAAGAAGAAATATCTACCCTATCCTTTCCTTAGTCTTGAAGACAATTGCTCTTCACAGATGACAGTGAAATTCCTCCTTTTTTTCTGTGATTCTTTAAAATAAGATACTAAAACAAAAACGAAATGCTTACATACTGTACAAAACAAACAGTGATTACCGTACTTATTCCCCCAGAAACTTTGCAACTTTTAAACAGTCTTTCAAAGACTCAGAAATGAAGATGTTTGTCGCGACTGCGATTTTGCCTCTTTGTTGCAAATCTGCAAACGAGATTTGAAGGTTTTCATGGTGGGAATAGCAGAAGGAGTACATGTAGGTTTGTGGTGACACCATGTAAAATTTCTCTTTTGTGAGTACTGTATGTGTGGTTTTTGAAAAGAACCGGAGGAACTTGACGTTTCGAACAGGAGACTGCTGGATTCTAACTGGGAGTGGGGCTTATATAGTGGAGAGAGGAATTCTCGCTGCCTCTCAACCTTCACCAAGCTCTAAAGAGAGCCGGTATCCTACACAATCCAACGCAATCCTACACAATCCTACACAATCCAACGCAATCCTACACAATCCAACACAATTCTACACAATCCAATGCAATCCTACACAATTCAACACAATCCTACACAATCCAACACAATCCTACACAATCCAACACAATCCTACACAATCCAACACAATCCTACACAATCCAACGCAATCCTACACAATTCAACACAATCCTACACAATCCATTACAATCCTACACAATTCAACGCAATCCTACACAATCTTACACAATCCGCCTTCCCGATATGCAAATCCTTCACGCCCCCTGAAATCCTTTGCAAACCTTTAAGTGACCCTTTCTTATGTGAACCCCCAGCCCCCGAGAAATTTGACGTGATTCTCAAGCAGAATTTGCAAACTTTCCACCCCCTGTTTGTACATGTACAGTGTGGATAATATGCATGCACATTCATGTACACGTACAGAACATTGTACATGCACAGTATAATGTGTGTACAATACATGGCAAATGTACTGTGCATACTGTACATAGGCTGTACATTGTACTTGTACAATACATGAACGTCATTAAAATGTACAATGTACGTGTAAATGTTAATGTGCACAACAGAAGTATACGTGCGGTATTTGTTTTCGTGCAAATATAATCATTTGTACGTGTACGTGTCTGTGGCTGTATGCTTGAAGATGCATGCGCTTTCTGTTACATTCAAAGATAGGTTCAAAGATACATGTACATGTAAATTTGCAGATGTAACTTCATTACTGAGTGCTGTGACATATGTAGACTGTCGGTGTCATTCCCACGATTCATCAATTACGGACACGTCGGACCGAGCCGAAACGCAAGCCCTTTCCCTCCCGTTTCCCCCCTTATTGAAACGACTCCCATTTCGTTCCAACATGCTCGCACAATGCCCACTTGCAGGCTGTCATCCAGGCTAGCCTCCGACCACGGACTGGCTGCCAGGCTACCATAGTCTGGCGCATCCGGTTGCC